>RPFO01000103.1:5000-269263 GCA_009746045.1 Mesostigma viride | reverse complement strand
GGTATTCACGCTCACACTAGGGTTACCCCATTTCTCTCTCCTCCCTCTCCCTCTCCCTCTCCTCTCCCCTCTCCTCCCTCTCCCTCTTCCCTCTCCCTCTCCCCTCTCTCCTCTCTCTCCCTTCTCCCTTCCCTCTCCCTCTCCCTCTCCTTCATCCCTCTCCCTCTCCCTCTCCTCTCCCTTTCCCTCCTCCCTCTTCCTCCCTCTCCCTCTCCCTCTCCCTCTCCCCTCCCCTCTCCCTCTCCTCTCCCTCTCCCCTCCCTCTCGTCTCCTTCCCTCTCTCCCTCTCCCTCTCCCTCTCCCTTATCTCCCTCTCCCTCTCCCTCTCCCTCTCCCTCTCCCCTCCCTTTCCCTTCTCCCTTCTCCCTTCCTTCCCTCTCCCTCTCCTCCCCTCTCCCTTCCCTCTCTCTCTTCCTCTCCCTCCTTCTCCTCTATCTCTCCCTTCGTTTCCCTTCCTCTCCCTCTTCTCCCTCTCCCCCCTCCCTCTCCCTCTCCCCTTCCCTCTCCTCTCCCTCTCCCTCTCCCTCTCCCTCTCCCCTTCCCTCTCCCTCTCCCTCTCCCTTTCCCTCTCCCTCTCCTCTCCTCTCCTCTCCCTCCCCTCTCCCTCTCCTCTCCCTCTCCCTCTCCCTCTCCCTCTCCCTCTCTCTCCCTCTCCCTCTCCCTCTCCCTCTCCCTCTCCCTCTCCCTCTCCCTTCCTCCCTCTCCCTCTCCCTCTCCCTCTCCCTCTCCCTCTCCCTCTCCCTCTCCCTCTCCCTCTCCCTCTCCCTCTCCCTCTCCCTTCCTCCCTCTCCCTCTCCCTCCCTCTCCCTCTCCCTCTCCCTCTCCCTCTCCCTCTCCCTCTCCCTCTCCCTCTCCCTCTCCCTCTCCCTCTCCCTCTCCCTCTCCCTCTCCCTCTCCCTCTCCCTCTCCCTCTCCCTCTCCCTCTCCCTCTCCCTCTCCCTCCCTCTCCCTCTCCCTCTCCCTCTCCCTCTCCCTCTCCCTCTCCCTCTCCCTCTCCCTCTCCCTCTCCCTCTCCCTCTCCCTCTCCCTCTCCCTCTCCCTCCTCTCCCTCTCCCTCTCCCTCTCCCTCTCCCTCTCCCTCTCCCTCTCCCTCTCCCTCTCCCTCTCCCTCTCCCTCTCCCTCTCCCTCTCCCTCTCCCTCTCCTTCTCCTCCTCCTCCTCCTCCTTTTCCTTCCCCTTTTGGGCTTTGCTATGGGTTGGGCATCCCATCTTCCACAAGCAGTGGTTTTTATGGGCTTGACATCCCTCTGTCTTCCTGGCTGGGTAACCACTAGAAGTCAGGCACCCCCTTCCACCCATCCCACCGATGACCCATACTCATGTGACGCAGTCACGTGCTTAAAACAATTTATTAGTTAGCTCTTTGCCAGGGGAAGCAAGGGGTGGGGGGTTCTTGGATCCTGTACTGCAGCTTGAACGCTAACACATCGCGGAAGGCATTTTATCTAAACGAATGCGTGACCTTTACAGTTTTGTTGCTGCTTGCCACCAGGATTCGCATTGTCTACTCGCGTGCTGTTTTAACTGTGCACTTTCCACGGTGGTCTGATTAACACCATCGTCTCGTCTTCCACGTTCATGTTGTTGCTATTTTGGTGTACGATACGTCGCCCTGTTTATCCGCACTACCAGCGCGCCGGGGTGACGCACAAGGACGCGGTCACTATACCGTCCATCATGTACGAAATCAAGAAGTACAGTCGCACATTTTAATCCAATCGATTGCTTGCTAGGCTTTGCAAATCCAACCACTCATTGATTCCAGAGGTTTAGTTCAATGTAGCTCTTGTCTCATTGGAAAGTGACCCCACTGTTGGGATTCCCTTGCGAAGCGTTGTGGCCAGCTAGGCATCCGAGGAACCAGGATTCTAATAAGGCTTTGCATGTGTGGCCAATGTGGTCGGTTTCTATTGGCCCTTTTATCGAGCCACAGGGCAGTGTGTACCTTGTGTGATGGAATAGGCCAGTGAGGACTGTTGCCTTTCCTTCTCCCTTCATGCTGGATCGCAGCGAGTATTTGCATATTGCTTCAAATGCAATTGTTTTTCAATACCAGTGCATCAATCATGCCTAGGACACGGTGGGGACTGGAGCTATTAAGTGAGACAACTATCATACTACGGTAGTATGTTATAATTATATGTTTCCAAATTAACACACCTTTTCTTTTGGTGGTTACAGCAAGTGGGGTGAGGTGATGGCGGTGGGGCCCGTGAAGTGAAGGTGCCCATGATAGATTCTTAGAACTTGGTAGCAGCTCTGGCGGTCAATATAGCAATGAGACATGTGGTGTCCTAGAAGAACCGGGCCGGCTCACCCCCGGTCAGCCTCCTGGCTTAACTGCAGGAGATGACTCGCAAGGAGTGATGGCACAACATTATGACAGGGATAGTTGTCTCGTTTGTTTTAATTTTAATTTGTATCATTCGTTCATTCGTTCATTCGTTCACTCGTTCATTCGTTCATTCATTCATTCGTTCATTCGCTCATTCGTTCGTTCGTTCATTCATTCGTTCGTTCGTTCGTTCGTTCGTTCGTTCGTTCGTTCGTTCGTTCGTTCGTTCGTTCGTTCGTTCGTTCGTTCGTTCGTTCGTTCGTTCGTTCGTTCGTTCGTTCGTTCGTTCGTTCGTTCGTTCGTTCGTTCGTTCGTTCGTTCGTTCGTTCGTCCGTCCGTCCGTCCGTCCGTCCGTCCGTCCGTCCGTCCGTCCGTCCGTCCGTCCGTCCGTCCGTCCGTCCGTCCGTCCGTCCGTCCGTCCGTCCGTCCGTCCGTCCGTCCGTCCGTCCGTCCGTCCGTCCGTCCGTCCGTCCGTCCGTCCGTCCGTCCGTCCGTCCGTCCGTCCGTCCGTCCGTCCGTCCGTCCGTCCGTCCGTCCGTCCGTCCGTCCGTCCGTCCGTCCGCTCGTTCGTTCGTTCGTTCGTTCGTTCGTTCGTTCGTTCGTTCGTTCGTTCGTTCGTTCGTTCGTTCGTTCGTTCGTTCGTTCGTTCGTTCGTTCGTTCGTTCGTTCGTTTGTTCGTTCGTTCGTTCGTTCATTCATTCATTCATTCATGCATTCATTCATTCAAACGTAACAGCGTTACGTGAGCATAATTTGTATCATATAGTAAGTGAATGATATGCGACCACCGCCGCTGCCGGGACTTCCTCAGGCGCTTCGACATACTACAGCCCCGGGAGACCCCAGACTCAATCTCTTCTTGGTGAGCTCGGCCGGGGCCAGCTCTTGGCGCGCATGGAGCTGCAAGGAATGACACGTTGCAGGGCGCCTACCGCCAGCCCCATCCACGGGACAAGGCTGCCCCCCCGCCATTGGCCTTCAGCGACATCGCAGCCCGAGTCCGGTTCCTCTCTCGCCGCAAGAAGCCGGCGATCCCCCCCTGGTCCAGCTAGCTTGACGATCGCGACCTATTGCTGCAGCCCAGCAGCAGCAACGCCGCGACCTTCAAAGAGGCGAAAGGATGTATGCAGTGAGAAGTAAAAGAAGAGAATGATGATACATAAAGAAGTAGCACGGGATAGTATAAGTAAGAGTTAAAGGATAAAGAAGAAGAAATAAAATTAAAGAAGTTAAGATAAGAAGAATAAGGAAACAAGTTATGTGTCAGCCTACCTATTGTATTGCATGGTTGTATTGCAACCACAGTGTTGCACCCGCACCGGCCATGCTGCGGATAGAGCGCTCTGTGGCCTTCCCACTTGTGGCATTGAGAGAAGCTAGGGTGCCCTCCCTACTCGTTGTGTATAGGGGGAGCAGGTTCCTTTCCTTTGTATTGGCACCCGCCTCGCAGTCACGCCCTTATTAAGTAACGGGATAGGACGGTCCAAAAGTGGATTGCTCTGGAAACCATAATTGTGCAGGGGATAAAATCGCTCGCCAGCTTGTGTGCATTAACTGCATTATCACTTCAGCTGGCTGGCGAGTCGCTGACGAGACTCGCCAGCCAGCTCAAGTGAAAATGCAGTTAATGCACACAAGCTGCAGGCGAGTGGCGGCCTGGCGCCTCGATCACTCGCCAGCCATACTGCATTGACTAATGTGTTTCGACTTTCGGCACTAGTAATCGTTGTTGTTAATTTACCAAGTAGGAAAAATCCATGGCAGACGCTGGGCCGTTTAGGCCACCTGGGCCGCCGCAGGTAGGTAGGGGATGAGAGAGAAGAAATACTGCTAGTGTGTTTTCTGGCACCGGGCTTGGCCGGAAGCCTTTGGTCCTCCCAGCCGGAATGCGATGCAAACCAATCTTTCCAGGTCCGAATGGAGCCTCCATTGTCGTTGGGAAAACCAAGGCGACGGTAGAGATCGCTCCCAAGGAGGCGAAAAGGCTTAGGTCGAAGGAGACGCGGACTGCTGCTCGGGTAGAGAGTGAGGGGGCGCCCGAACAGCCCGAGGTGATAGGGGCAGACGCGAACTACATCAAGGTCATGGACGGGGAAGTGGGGGATGTGCCTTCGAATGGATCTGATGCGCCCCTCATTTCCTTGGTGCTGCTTTCCATTTTCGTACCGCCACCTGCCAAGAGGGATTGGAAGGGCGCGGATGCCAATAGGAAGTGGAAACCCGAATGGGGTTTGCGTTTCCCATGGTTGCGCTATGACGAAGAGAAGGACGAGCATACTGCGGCCCTTGCCGTGATGCCAAGGTCACCATCGGGCTGGGTAGGGGGACCAAGGTTTTCAAGATCGACACTTTCAAGACACACGTTGTGGCTGACTCTCACGTGGCCGCCATTGCGAAGGAGAAGAGCGAGTGCTTGCGGGGGTATTCAGGGGAGGAGAGGAGCACGCAGAGCCGGCAGAGGCAGACGGTCATGGGCGAGTTTGCCCCCCCCCCTGGTCAGCTGAGCAAGTCCGACCGACTTAAGCTCAAGCAGTTCAAGGCGATGGCGTACACCCTGGCGAAGGGTAAGCCTATGACTGATTATGAGTCGCTGCCAATGCTCCTTTGCGAATACGAGGAGATGAGGGACGCGCTCCCCTCCCACCATTGGACTGACGGCTCAGGTTGGGAGATGGCGGAGGCGTTGGATGCCGTGTTGCTTGCTGACCTTAAGGCAAGGGTCGCCGCGGCTAGGTATGTCGCGGTCACCGTCGATGAGTCCAAGGCCAATGATAACGTAGAATTCATGTCGGTGGAGGTGGCTTTTGTGGAGGATGGAATAAAGCAGCAGGAGTTTGTCACGCTAAAAAAGGTGACTGCGGTGGACGCCCTCTCCCTGCACACGAGCTGTGCATAGTAATGCGAGGCATGCTCGGAATCACGGACGATCAGCTCGTGGTGAAGCTGGTTGGCTTCGGGTCAGATGGGGCATCGGTGATGATGGGGCAGCGGAAGGGTGTCGGGAAGAAGCTCTTGATGAGCAATGCACCCTTCCTCGTGCCCATGCACTGCGCGCCGCACAAGCTCAGCCTGATAGCGAACGAGCTCAAGGGGAACTCCTTTTTGCGCGGGTGGAGTCAATCCTCAAGTCAGCACACAACTGGGTGGCGCACTCAGCCATGAAGTCAGAGCAACTGAAGATGTGGCAGGGGATGCTGGGCACGGGTGGCCGGAAGCTGCAGCGCGTGTCCGACACACGCTGGCTTAGTGTGCAGGGGTGCCTCAACACGTTCCGCATTGAGTATCCTGCGATCGCCATGTGCTTGGCCACCTACCAACACAAGGAAGTGGAGAAATGGCAGCAGCACAGGACTTGCTAGCCAACATGCTGGACATTGACACCCAGCTCGGGGTGGTCGTGTTCGCGCGCATGCTGGATGCCATGAATTTCTTGGTCAAGCAGTGCCAGCAGCAGGACCTGCAGCTCGACACCCTTGCCCAGGCGATCGAGGACTGCAAGACAACAATCCGTGATGAGTATGTGGAAGGGCCCAAGGTGTTCACTGGGACCCTCTGGAAGGGGTTTATAGACTTGGATGCCGACACGTCACCCTTTCTCACCGACCGCGGCGAGGTTTTCCGCAACTGCCAGGAAATGGAACACCCGGTAACATGTGAAACGGTGCACGAGGCCTCGGGTTCTCGGGCTCGCTACGTTTCAGTGGCAAGTGTCACGGAGGGGGAGTTCAGACTCCGCGTAATAGCTGCGCAGGAGCAGGCTACCGCTGCGGCCAAGGTGGTGCTGGACGACTTCGAGACCCGATTCCCACCAAACGGTCTGCTCTCCGCGATGTCCATTTTGCAGCCAGGCTGGTGGACTGAGAAGGATCGCGACGTGGCCGAGGTGCAGAAACAAGTTCAGGTGCTCAAGCGCAAGTTTGCCGTGGGGGTCACCATGGTGAATGGGAAGAAGGTGGGCCCACTGATTTCCCCGTCCCTCCTGGATGACCGGCTGGACTCCTTTATGCTCATGATGAAGAGCAACAGCCAGGAGTACACGTCTGCAAGGGCGTTGAATTGAATTGAATTGAATTGGAACATAACTCCGTTGGGAGTATATGTAGCACATAGCCCAGAGAAGGGGCATATGGCCTATCATACATTCTAAGCTACTTCCTGCAAGGGTGGGAATGTAAACAACACTTGCTCTAGGTGCACTAAGGCACCTGCACCCTCATGATCTTCACACTATGCCCAGCTAAGGGGGAGTATGTCATGTGGGGGAAGATCATCATGGCTATACAAGAGCTAGGGCATGGCTTCTCGACAGAGAGCATCTCTCTGCACTGCGTAGCATGGCTAAATTCTTAGTGCAACATCCATGGGGGTCCCGTTATAGGCAGGGCTTGGCTAAATTCTGTAGACAACATCCATGGGGGCCATTATGGGCGCACATGCGCGTGGGCCACATGCTAGGCTAAGCCTGACTAATCTACACTACTGGTATGGATTCCCTAGTCTGAGGTGGCAGGAGGGGGCTGCCAGGGCTTGTGGTCAACGTGGATGACCGCCCCCCTCCAGTATACCGGCTTCCCCCCTGCGCTGTGCCGGAGCTGAAGGTAGGCCGGCCATAGCTCGCGTCGCCGCTGTTGCTGGGCCAGGGTCAAGTCGTCGTCCAGCGTGAAGCGAGTCCTCGAGAGCTTCTTGCGGCATTTAAGGAACGACAGCTTGTCCGCCATGTACTTAAAGGTGAGGAGCACGGGTGCCGGGCCAGCCTTCCCCCGCGCGCGGGGGAGGCGGACAGCCGACATGTCCAGCTCACCAGCAAGGGCGTTGTGGAAGGTTTTGTTGACCAACCCGCTCATGCACGAGTTTGTGGGGGCGTATCTGCAGCTGGCAGAGTTGATGCTGCTCCTCCCTCTTACCAGCGTGGAGAATGAGCGGAGGTTCAGCCACATGAATTTCATTAAGAGCGATATTCGCAACCGCCTTCTCGAGCGCCATCTGAACGTGGCGGTCCGCATCTTTGCATGCAGCTCTTCATACGCAGACATGCCGATCCATGCGGCATATGCAATGTGGTCTGCGGAGAAGGGCCGCCGCGCAGCCGGCAGTGTTCTTAGCACATAATTGCTTGTATTATTCCTTGTTGCTAGGTACTAAGTTTTCTTATTTTCTGTCGGTGCTTTCCGCGGAATCTCAAATTTTGGGCAGCTAGTGTTTTCACGTTTGTTGCCTTCTGACGACCACGTAATTGCTTACATTGTCCCCGCCTTTGGCATGTATTATAGGCTCATATGCCCCTTCTCAGGGCTATGTGCTACACATACTCCCAACGGAGTTGTGTTCCTAATTAATTGGCATGTGGTCAAGTGTGCAAGCTAGTCGTGGCTTCGCTTTTAGAGGGGCGTAATTATTAATGAACTTTAAATAAAATGATGAGGCCACCAATGAGCAATCGCCAATGAGCCATAATCCTTATTCAGTTATTCGTTGACGGAATCACGGAAACTAGGAAGCCAAACATTACTAAGTCGGTCGTGAGTAACAGTGCGCCAAGACAACAAATGGTATACCGTATATTATCATATGGTAAATGGTATACCGTATTAAAATTAAATTAAATTAAATTATAACATGTCTCCGTTGGGAGATCATGTAGCACATATTCCAGGTTGGATGGGTGGTGTGGAGGAAGCCGCGTAATCGAACTAACCTAACTCTAAGCTAGATCTAGTCTAGAAAAGCCTATCTACGCTACTCATCAAAACGGCTCCTCCGTTTGGGGGGAGGCGGCTTGCCCACAGGGGCTGGCGTGTGCGCCTTGACAATCTTCTTCCACCGCGTCTTGTCCTGCATGGCAGTCCAAAGACGGGAGAGAGAGTGGATGCGGTACTCAAACTGGGCTGGGACCACTAGGTCGTCCAGCAACATCTGGGTATAGGTCATGGCATGTTTCCCTACCTTTTTAGGAATGTTCTTGGGGCCAGGCCAGGTCAAAATGTGCCGCCCCGGTTGGCCGAGCCGCTGGGGACCGGCCAGACCAAGGGCGGTGTCGACCTGGCTGGTGCGAGCAAGATGTCCTACAAATGCTATCCTACGCTGTCTAATCTCGTCCGAAATACGCGGCATACCGTGATACAAAGACTCTAAGGACCTACGCTGAGAAAACCCGACATTCAGGACCTGTCGGAGCATCCGGGTTACCGTGCCGTCTAGCTTGGCTGCCAGTGTTGCCGTGAGTGTCCATGCCTCGGCGCCATACGTGAGCACCGTGAGGACGAGGACCTTGAAGAGCATGCGCTTGCGGTGCTCGTCCAGGCCCTTGGAGCGCCAGTAGGTGTTGAGCGAACGGAGCTTGGCCCAGGAAAGGCCGATGCGGGTGTCCACATCGTCGGCAGTGTCCGGAAGCCAACTCCCCAACAGCTTGAAGCGGTCGCGGAGTGGGACCTCCGTCCCGTCTAGCAGGCGCGGCAGCGGGGGGCGACTGGAGGCCCCAATCACCATCGCCTCAGTTTTGACACTAATCTCCAACCCCACCGCCCTCGCCTCCAGGCCCAGACAGTCCAGCCAGGTCTGAATGTGCTCGGGGCGCGCGATGAGGGTGGTGTCGTCCGCATAAATCAGGTCAGCCAGGCGGTAACCCGTGCTAACCCCGCCGTGCCCACGCTCGTTAAGGATGTCCAAGCCTGGCTCGAACCCCTTAAGAGCAGTAAAGCGCGCACGTGCCTGGCGCATGACGTGGTCCACGACAATAATGAACAGGTATGGAGACAGGACACAACCTTGCCACACCCCGTGGTGAAGGGGGAATGGTGGGGTGGTGCCTTCCGCAGTCCGCACTACTGCCTGTGAGCCCTCATACAGTCGGCGAATGGTAAGTCGGCGAATGGTATACCGTATATTATCTAATATTGTAGTTGTGTAGACACATAATTTTTTTTAAAGTTCAAAGCACACGGTGCTTTTTTTTGAATTTATTCTCGCGTGACGTAGTGATTTCATTAAGTTAGTACGGCCGCTTACTGAAGTTATAGCTTCAGTTACGAGCTAACTAACTTTCAGTTGACTTTTGAGTTAGTGTAGACTGAAACTAAAATGCATCCTTAGTCCCATTATTTAATTAACGCGTTAGTAAACACTAAACACCTTCATAGGTTTTTATACTTTTCATTAAAGTAGGAAGACACAATTGAATTATGATGAGATTCATGAGAATGGGGCTGCCCGCCAGCAGGCCGGGCAGCCGGCGGCCAGGCGCCCGGCGCCGATGCCTGAGACGGCGACGCTCGCCCGCCTTGTGGACAGCCAGTACGGCGCCGCGCCGCGCTGACCCCGCTGCCGGCAGCGTCATTTGCTGCACCAAAAAGCCAGCCCGCCACGTGGCCGTGCCAAGCCCAATTTTAATTGGCTTAAAGCCACACATTTGCCGAGTAAACTGAAGTTTTCATAGTTCGAAACGCCACAAGTGGCCTAGCGCCGCGAGTAACGAAAACCTTAATCGAACCACTGATCACGAATTCACGATTTTCAAATCCCCCCTATCGCGAGTGCAGTGTTGTGGTGCGTTCAGCGTTGCAGGCTTGCACGGTTGGAACCGGCCCCCGACAGTCCGAAACGATGGTAACTGATCATGTGAGTTAAACTGACTTCAACTACATACTGAGTCCTCGACGGACATCCTGACCTGGACGCTATACGAATTTTCGTTTTTAAATATTACCTAGATATATACTACGGACGAATGACTAATGTCGGCGTTTTCTCAGTGCTGCCGGTACAGCGACGTCTTAGCGAGTTCCGAATCGTCCAAGTCACTGATGAGTGTTGCCTGGCCAGGCTGAACCTTGGCAAACCCTAAACGCCAGGAAATCCTTTTTTAGTAATACGCTGTTGTTGTTGTTGTTGTGTCCCACGCCGCACATGGGCAGCAGAGAATCTATAGCGGCCGCTTTTACGCTTTTACGCTGTAGATAATTGCATTAAATGATTATTTTGTCTAGATACGCTGGGCGTTGAGTTGAGTTGAGTTGACGCCTCGGTGCATGAAACCGCTCCCACCACGCCGATTTCCTCACAACACCGCCGGCCGTGGCAATACACCGATATCCTTCAGCACATTATCAAAGCGACAAGTCGGGAAGCAATTAATGTCAGACCTTCATTACATGGACAGCCAGGCATTGTTCTCGTAAAGATTGCCACAATAATAATCTGTCCAAAAGGGGAAGCGCTAGCTTTTGGGATACATAAAGTTAGCCTATCTGTATTAGCCTATCTGTAAAAACATATCCCCTTCAGCTGGCAACCGCTGCATGCACATCAGAATTTGAGTGCAACGTCTGGAATCTGGTCTTGGCCAGGCTGCCGGCACCGACCAAGTGGACATGGACGTGGACACATTCCGACAACAATTTGTTGGGCCATTCACGTTGAGTTTTTTCGGCGTCGGTGATCGAACCGCCGTGGTTGAAAAAGCCCTCCAGGATGCTCCTCAATTTTTCCTGACGCACGTAATGCACGCCATCTGCTGCCGCATGGATGGCCGAGATGCAGACGCAGATGCGAGCTTGAGACGAGCCGTGGAGATAAGTCGAGACGATGCGGCGGTTGGCAGGCAGATTTCTTCCCTTTTCGACTGCCCGAGCCTTGACGAAATCTACGGCCGTGATCAAAATGCGCAAAGCGTGCCACTTTTGAACGCGGTGATTCCCGACAAACTGTGGACAGTTCGACAAATGTACAGCACGCATCCCGACCCCATGCTTCGCAACTACCAGCCCGGATACACCGCGATTGTCCGGCTCGCGGACCGCTCCCTCGCCGCCATCAACCCGGTGAGCATCGACGCCGACACAAAGGCTCAGGTGGACGCGTTGGGCCAGCTGAGCGCCGTTTTCTCCAACAACACGTGGCACAACAACCACCTCGCGAGCTGGCAGCAGCTGTTCCCGTCCGCCAAAGTGTACGGGACGCCCGATCTGCACTGCCACCCGGCGCTCCAGTCCGTCCCCTTCTCCCCGCCCTGCATCGGCGCCGACGAGACGTTCCTGGGGGAGTTCGTGGCGGTCCCGACACGCGGCCACCAGAATGGGGAGGTCTTCCTGTACCACCTCCCGACCAAGGCCATCATGGCCACGTGTACGCTGTGGCTGTCCGCGACACGTGCCAGCACGTCCGGCACCTCCTGGTACCACCGGCTATACATGTGGGCCTGGGGGCTGGAGCAGCAGGCGGTGACGAGCGAGTCTCCTCTTGTCGACGCGTCGCAGGAGCCGAAGAACAATATCCCTGACCCCGTGCGCCAGGGACGTGAAAACGTCCCTGAACGCCGGCAGCTGCGCGTCATGGATTACACGAGCAGGCGGTTGATGGTGACGGACGCCAGCGCGTACCGGGACGCGGTCGCACGCGTGCTAGAGGTGGCCGCGGGTGCCGAGTGGATGGTCATGGGCCACTCGCCCGCGGTCAGCCGGGACGGGTTGGTCGGGGGCCAGAGCGTGGGGGAAGCCGTGCGAGGGGCGTACGCCTGGTTGCTGGACGATGTCACGCCGTCGTCCTGAGGAGGAGGGCCGTGACGCCGTCCTGAAGAAGAGGGCGGAGGATGCTTCCTGAGGAGGCTGTCATGGTGAAGAGGGCGGATCGTGCTTGCGGATTTACGGCTTGGCAAGGGGGTTGGGTTTTCTGTGGAAAGGGTGGATTGTGAAAATGTTGAAGAGTGCGGATGATGCTTGTGGAGGGGGCATCAAGAGGGCCCGACCGCGAAATGGGAGGGCGCTAGGGGGCGCGACCAGCTAGGCTGTGTGACTGCCTGGACACAGTTGGCCTCACCGCCAGACAGGCCGTGTACATGTCACAGCCAGCGTCCTCGCCTAGTGGCAAAGGATTTGATGACTGTCCTTGCAACCTGGATGTCCTAGCCTAGTGTCAAAAGTCTCTCGCCCCTTTCGGGTCAGACCTGGTGCTACTTTCCATGCGGGCGACCCCCATGGGGTCCTGAAGCTTGCTTGGGCATAGGGGAAGGGGGGGGGGGGGGGGGGGGGGCGCGGCAATGGTATCCCGCGCTCCCTCAGGTTGCATGCCACATCGGGCCGTCATGGCGCCGCTCTCACACCTGGATCGTTTCCGCTGATTGCGTGATGTCCATTGAGCGTCGGCCGTGCGATCCGGTCGTGACATCATGTGCTTTCCTTGTCATGAGCGTGGTGTGTGTGGGGAATGATACGTCAGGCCTGGATGGGTTTCTCGGCCGCCTGTGGCACTGTTGGGGAGCATCTGTCCATGTCAGTCCATCAAGGCATCAAACCATCGAGACATCAAGCCTTGACAACTGCATGAGTGAGCCGTCGACCGCAGCATGTGACGGCATGCGCCGGTGTGACAGCATTGTAATGATGCGGACGGCAATGATGGCAATGTACTTGTGCTGTCAACCCGGGCCAGCCCATGCCATCTGTGTCCATACGGACGGCAATATGCACGCGGCGTCCATGCATGAGCGGTACCAGCCGCCGCAGTACGCGCTGGTGAGGGGTGATATATTGTCGTGGGGGGGGACCGGCCGGCTTTAGGCTGCTGATGTCATCATCATTATAGCGATGATGGCGACGATGATGATGTCGCTGGGGTCAGATTGGCTAGTCCTAGTCGCTGGTGGAGTCAGGAGATGTCCTGAATGGCCATACGTGCGGGGGGCTCGAAACGCATCAGGGGGGATTCTTGTTGTTACCATAGTACTTGCGGTGGTAACGCGCCTGAGTCTTTGGCAAGCGCTCTTTTGGCGGGACGCCAGAATAAAAATCAGCACGTCGGCAGGGGATCCGCCGAGATGCAGCCCCCTGCCAGGTGGCACGCAGGGGCCCATGTTTTTAGATCCTGGTACTTGCAGTTGCCAGTGCACGGTGGGCTGATGTCTGGCTGCTACATGGCATGCATGCGCATCGTCTATGGTGGCTTCTTGGTCCAGCAGCGTTGGTTTCCTCGTTTATCATTCTGCCAGCATGGCATCGTCATTCTGCCGCTGACGAGCTTTCTCCGCCTGGCAGCTTTCCGCGCGTCCAACTGGACGTGCGATTGTACTCTGCCCTATTTTGGACCGAGGTGCCCGAGGGCGATTGGCTGTTACATGGCGGCCCAGCCCTGATGGAACCCTGCGTGGCGGGGGTGAGGATTCCGGCTCTTGAGTGGACAGTCCGACACTGCATTTACTATTCCGCGTTCACTACATATTCTAAACCAGTGGCTGTTTCACATGCCCGGACTTAGTGTTCCCATGCGGTTTGGGTGGTCGCTTGGTCTTCCAGCTGGAGGGCCTTCCGCGGAAGGGCCGTTTTGGGAACAGCTTCCGGCAGGGCATGCGTAATGGTTGGTCGCCGTCATCTTTTTTTATTTGGACATTATGTCGTCCTGGCTCGCTGATTTGATTGTACCGTGTGCCGCTGGTTAACATCTTGTAACGCACGGTAAATGGGAGACAACCTTTTGTAATAGGTTGTCTCATTGGCGAGCTGGGACTTCTGTAGGATATGCTTTGTAGAGGGTTTTTTTGTTTTTTTTTTTTAAGGCCGTTGGCCTGCATAGGGCACGCATTGATGAGACCAGCGCCGCAGGCCAAGAAACGCATGTCTGGCCATTAGCAGCGGCTTGTATCCCCTTATACTGGCAAAAGTTTGCGGACCGGTTGCCATTGGTAGGAGCCAAGGGTGTGGCATATGTAAAACGTGGTCCTGGAGCCAGTTTTTTTTGTGAATCGCCCCCCTCAGCAGTGTGGGGGGCTGCTTTCTTTCCCTCTGGTTTGACAAGTGCGGGTAGCGTGCTGTCTTTTCATACCTTGCGCACTACTACGCTCAAGTTTTTCATGTACGAGTAAGCGGTGTCCAGCCCTGAACAACGCGATAGCGCTTTTGGGCGGCCTCTCCTTCTGCGCCATATGTGCCGTATGATTTAGGAATGCGCATGCATTTTGTTTTAGGCATGCCCTTGTCTCCAGTTCCTCTCGTGTTCGGCGCAAATTGCTGGCTGGTGCATTGCTGGCCAAGCTATTGTAATAAAGGTCCTGTGGTTGTTCAATAAAACCATCTTCATGAAGTTGGCTTGCTGCCAATTCGCAATTTTGGGGGATCAAGATTCGCAAGATAATGGGGGCTCACGTGACGCAGTTACGTGTAAATTAATCAGCTTAAAAATAAAATTAGCATTAGATTTTTTAAAAAATTGGAACATACCTCCGTTGGGAGTACATTAAATTAAATTAAATTAAATTAAATTATAACATGCCTCCGTTGGGAGATCATGTAGCACATATTCCATGATGGATGGGTGGGGTGGAGGAAGCCGCGTAATCGTGCTATCCTAACTCTAAGCTATCTAGTCTAGAAAATCCTAACTACACTACTCATCAAAACGCCTCCTCCTCCTCTTGGGGGGAGGGGGCTTGCGCACAGGGTCGGGCGTGTGAGCCTTGCCAATCTTCTGCCACCGCGTCTTGTCCTGCATGGCAGTCCAAAGACGGGAGAGAGAGTGGATGCGGTTCTCAAACTGGGCTGGGACCACTAGGTCATCCAGCAACATCTGGATGTAGTTCGTGACAGGTTTCCCTACCCTTTTGGGAATGCCCTTGGGGCCAGGCCAGGTCAGAATGTGTCGCCCTGGCTGGCCAAGCCGCTGGGGGCCGCCCAGACCAAGGGCGGTGTCGACCTGGCTGGTGCGACCAAGGTGTCAGGACTACAAATGCTGTATCCTACGCTGCCTAATCTCGTCCGAAACACGAGGCATACCATGATACAAAGACTCTGATGACGGGCGCTCGGAAAACCCTACATTAAGGACCTGTCGGAGCATCCTGTAAACCGTGCCGTTGAGCCTAGCTGCCAGTTTGGGTGTGATTGTCCACGCCTCGGCTCCATACGTGAGCACCGTGAGGACGAGGACCTTGAAGAGCATGCGCTTGCGGTGCTCGCCCAGGCCCTTCGAGCGCCAGTAGGTGTTGAGCGAACGGAGCCTGGCCCAGGCCAGGCCGATGCGGGTGTCCACATCGTCTGCAGTGTCAGGAAGCCAACTCCCCAACAGTTTGAAGCGACCGCGGAACGGGACCTCCGTCCCGTCGAGCAGGCGCAGCAGCGGTGGTGTACTGGAGGCCCCAAGCACCATCGCCTCAGTTTTGACACTTATCTCCAACCCCACCGCCCGCGCCTCCAGGCCCAGACAGTCCAGCCAGGTCGGAATGTGCTCGGGGCTCGCGATGAGGGTGGTGTCATCCGCATAAATCAGGTCGGCAAGGCGGTAACCAGGTCTAACCCCGCCGTGCTTTTTCACGTTAAGGATGTCCAAGCCTGGCTCGAACCAGCAGTAAAGCGCGCACGTGCCCGGCGCATGACGTGATCCACGACAATAATGAACAGGTATGGGGACAGGACCCAACCTTGCCACACTACCCCGTGGTGAAGGGGGAATGGTGGGGTGGTGCCTTCCGCAGTCCGCACTACTGCCTGTGAGCCCTCATACAGTCGGCGAATGGCAGCAATAAACGCAGGTGGTACCCGATCCAGAGCTAGGATGGCCCAAAGAGCCTCCCAGATCGAGAACCGTGTCAAAGGCCTTGATATAGTCAACAAAAATGAAGACCAGCGGCAAACTGTCAGGTTGGGAGTACATGTAGCACATATATCTGAGCCCAGGGACGTGCATGGCTGTTCTCGCTTTCCTTGCGAAATGTGGGCTCGGCGTACCTTCGTGCTCTTCCCATGGCCCCCCCATTCGCCTTAGCTCCCAGCCACTACTCGGTGGCGCTCCGGCACCAGTTATTTGCCCCGCAGCCTCTTAATTGTTCCGGCCGGGCGGCCTTGTGGTAGCTGTGGGCAGCCGCTCGATCCCACGGGGACTCACTACCTTGCCTGCATGGGGGGCCAACAGACTCAGAATTGGTATTTGTATTTGCACACTGTCCAGTGACGGCGGGTGCTCGCCATGGTTCGGTCGGTTTTCCCCCACGCGAACATCCGGTCCGAGGATGCGGATGGCGCTGCCTTCTATTCCCCCAACCACCGCCCTGACATCGTGGTGCTGGACTTTGAGGGGGGTAGGCCGGGTGGCCGGCATCTGCTTATTGACGTTTCGGTGGCGCGGCCCTTGGCTCTTAGCCCCGTGGCTGGGGCCTCCCTCACGGCAGGTCACACGGCGGACCGGGCGGAGCGGGCCAAGCTCCTGGCCTACGGCGACGTCGGGCACCATCGTGTGGTGCCCTTTGTCCTGGAGGAGTTTGGGGCCATGGGCATGACCTCCGCCTTCTTCAAGGAGTGTTGCCGGCTCCGGGAGGACCGGCTGGACCTGGAGGGCCAGCGGGCCCCATGGTCGGCGCGGACCTGGACGTCATATTGGCGTCAGCGCTTGTCGGTGGCGCTGACTCGGGCCATGGCTGACATCATGCTCCGCCGTACGCGGGCCGGATTTTGCGGTGCAGCAGGGCTATTAGGTTCCTCCCGTTAGGAGTTTCCATTGGTCTTATCGTAGTATAGAGCTTTGACATGGCTCTGTATATAGGTTTATAGCTGGGCGTTTGCTTTGGTTTGAGTGATTTCACTCTGCTGTAAGTACTTATATTTTTATAACATATATATCGGCGGGTGCGTCCTGCGGCAGCTGCGGGCTTGCTCTGGATACTACTGGGACGCACTACATCGCGTGCATGGGTGGCCAGCAGAACCAGAACTGGTTCCTCTATCTCCATACCGCTCTCCTCCGGGTGGTGTGTGCCATGGTTCGGTCGGTCTTTCCCCACTCCACCATTAAGTGCGAGGACGCGGATGGGGCCGCCCTCTACTCACCCAACCACCGCCCCGACATTACCGTGCTTGACTACGACGGGCAGGGTTGCCACCTGCTCATCGATGTCTCCGTGGCTCGGCCGCTTTCCGGTCGCCACATCCTCCGGGCGGCTGTGGATGCCGGCGCTGCTGCCGCTGTGGCTGAGCGCGACAAGTTTGCCTCCTACGGCAATGTGGGGCCCCACCGGGTCATCCCCTTTGTCCTTGAGGAGTTCGGGGCCATGGGCCCCAAGACAGCGGAGTTTTTCCACGAGTGCTGCCAGCGCCGTGAAGACCGCCTCGACCTCGAGGGTCAGACCGCCCCGTGGTCGGCCCGCACGTGGTCCTCGTATTGGCGGCAGCGTCTGTCACTCGCCCTCACTCGCACCGTGGCTGATGTGTTATTCCGCCGCATCCGGGCCGACTTTGTCGCGACCCATGCGGTCTAGATTCCTTCCAGGCCTGCATGGTGGGCCGGCAGCGCTGTTGCTGCGTGTAGTTTTGTGATGTATAGTTAGTTGTACCTTGTGCCGCTGGCGTGATCCTTGGATGTCTGTGTCAGATTACTATTAATTTCTTCAGGGTTATTCTCCCAGTTCTCGGGTTTTTCCTTATGTTGCATGCCTATCTCACCTCCGTAATCTATCATTCTCAATGAATATATATCTGAGCCCCGGGTCGCGCGTGTGGCTGCACTCACTCGCAATGCGGAGTGTGGGATCGGCTTACCTCTGATCTCTCCCCATGGGCCCCCCATTTGTCCTGGCTATGGTCAGATTACTTGCCCACGCTATACTTGTTATGCCCCGCTTACATGGGTCTTATTGCACCCACAGTTTGCCGGATCGTTAGCCTGTCCTTTTAGCTAGCGCGCCCGATTGCAGCTGTGGCATGCCTTTGGCATGAAGGAGACTGGGGGTCTCTGCCCTTTCTCCTGTAGTGCACACACAGGGATTAAAAGCACTTCAGTGCTCCGTGACTCCCCAACGGGAGCACGTGTTTAATTAATTAATTAATTAATTTGTCCTGGCGCCCAGTCACTATCCGGTAGCGCTGCGACACCAACTGAACTTGCCCCGCAACCTCTTGTTCCCGCCGGGCGGCGCCCTGCATGTGGTAGCTGCGGGCAGGCCCCCACTGGGCCTTGGACCCCACTGGGACCCACTCACTACCTGTCATGCATGGGTGGCCAACAGAATCAGAATTGGTACTTGTACTTGCACACTGTTCTCCTGAAGGTGGCTCTCGCCATGGTACGGCCGTCTTTCCCCACGCGAACATCCGGTCTGAAGATGCGGACGGCGCGGCTTTAGGGCTACTCCCCCAACCATGCACCGCCCTGACATCGTGGTTCTGGACTTTGAGCGAGGCGGCCGGCGCACTTGCTCATTGACGTTTCTGTGGCTCGCCCCTTGGCTCTTAGCCATGTGGTTGGTGCATCCCAGGCGGCGGGCTACACGGCGGATCAATCGGGCTGAGCGGGCCAAGCTCGATCACGGCCTATGGGGATGTCGGGCACCACCGGGTGGTGCCCTTTGTCTTCAAGGGAGGAGTCGATCGGGGCCATGGGGACCCCAGGTGACCGCCGGCTTCTTTAACCCGGAGTGCTGCCGGCTCCGGGACTCACTCAGGACTGCCTGGACATGGAGGGCCAGCGGGCCCCTTGGTCGGCGCGGACCGGCCTGGACATCGTATTGGTGCCAACGCCTTTCGATAGCGATTAGGCCCGGTCTATGGCTGATATCTTGCTCCGCCGCACGCTGGCTGACTTTGCGGCGCAGCACGGTTATTAGGCTGTTTTATTTCATTCCGCGGTGTGGATCGTGTGCCCGGCCCATGCCGGCTGTAGTTATTTTGTCGTGGTATCTCTTGTTAGCGTCGGCTTTGTTTATTTTTTAATGGGTGCCTTCACTCTGATGTAAGTATTTTTTTAAAATATATCACGGCAGGCGGTACCACCATTCCGTGGCAGCTTGGCCCAGTTTGCTACCGGCTGGCACACGTTTTCAGTGAATTTTGGGCTCCAGCTTTAAATGCAACGTGCGGTTTGAGGCAGGGGAAAACATGCGTGGACGATAGGAATTATAGCACCGGCGGGCTTCAAAGTGCCGGACGGCAGGCGGTACCACCATTCCGTGGCAGCTTGGCCCAGTTTGCTACCGGCTGGCACACGTTTTCAGTGAATTTTGGGCTCCAGATTTAAATGCAACGTGCGGTTTGAGGCAGGGGAAAACATGCGTGGACGATAGGAATTATAGCACCGGCGGGCTTCAAAGTGCCGGACGGCAGGCGGTACCGCCATTCCGTGGCAGCTTGGCCCAGTTTGCTACCGGCTGGCACACGTTTTCAGTGAATTTTGGGCTCCAGATTTAAATGCAACGTGCGGTTTGAGGCAGGGGAAAACATGCGTGGACGATAGGAATTATAGCACCGGCGGGCTTCAAAGTGCCGGACGGCAGGCGGTACCACCATTCCGTGGCAGCTTGGCCCAGTTTGCTACCGGCTGGCACACGTTTTCAGTGAATTTTGGGCTCCCGCTTTAAACGGACGGCAGGCGGTACCGCGACCGCAGCGCGTTGGGGGGCTGCCGCCCCCCAAACCCCCCGCGTGGGGGGCTCCGCCCCCCACACCCCCCGCCCCCCCCTCGGTGGCTGCCACGCCTGCCCTGATTGTTCATGGACGACCCACGACCCCCTTCGCCCAACGGCTCCCCCGCTCCCCGGTTGGCGCCTCGGCGGTCCTCTCGGCTTGCGGCCCTTCTTGCGGAGGTGGGCGACCCGGCTGCGGGGGGCTCGGGCGCCCCGGTCTCCCCCTCCTTGGTCTGCGAGGTCTGCCGGAGCGGGCACCGCGGGCACCACATGTTAGTTTGTGATGCTTGCAATTCCGGGTGGCACTTGCAGTGTCTTACTCCCCGGCTCTACCGGGTCCCGCCGGGCTCCTGGACGTGCCCGCGCTGTCCCCCCCGGCGGGCCCCCGGGCTGCCCTCCCCGCTGGGTGCTCCGGCCCCCTGCCCCGTGTGCCCCCCTGCCGAGGCCCTCGGGGCGGGCCGTGGCCTGCCCGATGGGGCCGCCGTTGCTCGGGCCCTGGCGCCCTCGGCCCCGGGGCCCCACCCGTCGCCTGGCCCCGCCGACGGGGGCGCGGCGCTGTCGCCTGGGCTGGGCCCGGCCGACCCCCGGCGGGCCTGGCGACCCCGGCGCCCGCCCCCGGCCCCTCGCTCCCCGACGCTCTGGCCTCCCTTCCCCCGGCCGCGGTTGGCCACCCAGCCGCCACCCCCGTCCTTGCCGCGTGGGACGGCGGCCCCCGGGCCCACGCGTTCACCTCGTGGCCGCCCTCGCACATTGTCGGCGTGGTGGGCCGCGCCACCTTTTCTTGGGCGTACTGCCCTTTGTTGCTGGACGCGGTCGGGTCCAGGCCGCCTTCCCCTCGCTCCCTAGGCCCCCGGCCTTCCTGGCCCTAGTTGCGCAGGTGCGGGCGACATTTCTTTCCGCCGCCCCCCCGGTGACGGCCTCGACTCTTTGGGGGTATGTCTTGGAAGGATATCACGCCGGCTGCCGGCTGCCGTGGCATCTCCCGGCCGCCCGGCAGGAAGAGCTGCTTTCCCTGGACGAGCGGGTGGGTCAGGAGGTGGTCGAGTTCGTCACGGCGGTGGCTCGAGACGCACAGGTCTCGGTGCGGGCGGCCTACCTCGCGGGCGGCGCCGACCTGGGCCTCATGTCCCCGCGGCAGCTTCGCCTCTTCTTGGACGCCCAGGCCCCGCCTCCCGGCCCGGTTGCCAGTGGGGGCTTTCTCATCACCTCCCTCAGCCTGGCGCAGGCCGCCATGCTGCGTGTGGAGTTCGGGGCCCCCATCGCGGTTCAGGGCGGCCAGGCCATCTTGGTGGACTCGGCCGGGCGCGCCCAGCCCCTAACCGCGGGGACGCCTGTTTCTGCCTTCCTCCACGACATCCTGGAGTTGGCAGGCATCCCGCACGAATGGCACCCCGCGGCTGACCAACCGGTCGGCATCCTCTCGCGCGCCCAGATTGCCGCTCTCCCGGGTTGCTGGGAGGCCGGCTGGGACCCGCCCCCCCCTCATGTCCGGTCCCTTCTGGAGGGGGACGACCCCGAGTCGGGCTCCTGTGCCATCTGCCTTGAGCCCTTCCGGCCGGGGGATGGCTTGTGTCGCCTGCCCGCGTGCGGCCACACATTCCATCAAGCGTGCATCGCGCGCAGCTTGCTCCACTCCGTGCCGCGCTGCCCGTTGTGCCGGGCTGTTGTGCCGCCCCCTGGGACTGCGCTTCCTCTCGGCCCGCCCCCGGTCTCGCTGGGTCCCCTGCCGGGTCCCCACCGGGCCCCGGGGCCAGCTGCCTCCCCGACCCCTCGGCCGCCGCCCCCGGCCTCGTTGCCGGGGCCTGGGGTGGTCGCGGGCGCGCTGGCGAGTCCCCCTGGGAGGGGCGCCGGCGTTCTCGATCCCCCTCCGCTGGGGGTCTCCCCGGTGGGCACTGCCTCCTCCGTGGCCCCGGCGGGCCTGCCGGGCGCTGGTCGGGTCGTGGTGCGCGCGCCTGCCGGCCCGGCTGGGGAGACGCCGCAGGCCCCACGTCCTGCCTTTGCTGGCGCCGCTCCCCGCCACTCAGCGCCCGCCGACGGCCTTCACCGGTGTGCCGTGCTGCTTCCCACGGGGTCCCCGTGTGCTGGTGTGTTCCACAACCGTAACCTCCTCTGCCAGCACCTTCGCGCTGTGCACCCCGATCTCGGCGCGGCGGATCTGCAGGCCATGAGCTGTTACCGGTGCCCGGAAGCTCACTGCCAGCGGGTGTACTCCATTCACGGGCGCGCTCAGCACGCGCGCGCCTGTGTTGCTCAACGGCCCCTCAACCGGCCAGCAGTCCCGGCCCCCTCCCCCCCTCCCGCCTCGGCTCCCACCGGCTCCCAGCCCCCGCCGCCCGACTACTCGGCCAGTTGGCGTTGGCTTGACACGGTTCCCTGGGATGCATGCGCCATCAACCCGACGTCTACCCTGACCGACCTCCCCCACCGCGCGCGTAGCCTTTTCGCGCAATGTGCAATCGTTTCTCTCCGGCGCATGCACGCCGCTCCGGACGACCCGCTGGGCTTTAAACTGCACATGGTGACCCCCCGCCTGCTCCTCACCCCTCTCGGGCGTGGTGTGCGCGGCCTCCAGGGTGCGGTTATTGCCCGTTGCCGACGCTTTCTGCAGGGGGACTGGGAGGGGCTGTTTGGCGTGCCGCCCCCGCGCACGGCCCGGCTGTCGGGGGAGGTCAACTTCGAGCGGGTGGCCGCCGACGTCATCCGCCTCGTCCGCGAGGGGCAGCTCAGCCGGGCCATGACCCGCTTGGAAATGGCCAAGCTGGCCCCCGCCAATGCGGCTACCCTGGCGGCCTTGGAGGCTCTTCACCCTGCGGAGCCCGGATTCCAGCTGCCCGTGCCGGACCCCCTGCCGGCCCCCCTCCGGCTGGACCGCGACTGCTTCCTGGAGGTGATGCGTGCGGTCCCGCGGGCTTCCTCTACCGGGCCGTCGGGCTGGCGCTACGAGCACTTGGAGGTCCTGGTGGGGCATGGGGGCGAGGACATTCTCTTTGACACCCTCATTGACCTGGCGGCTGGTCGCGTTCCTCCCGCTGCGCGCGAGTGGTTAGCGGGCGCTCGCCTCCTCGCTCTGCTCAAGGGTGTCTTGCCCCCCCCGAGGGCAAGGTGCGCCCGATCGCCTGCGGTGAGGTGCTCCGCAAGCTCGTGGGCAAAGTGATCTGCCGCCAAAAGGCGCCCGAGCTCCGTGCCTTTTTCTGCCCGCCCCTCGCAGCGGGTGAGACCTCGGTGGCGGCCCAGCTGGGGGTGACGACTCCAGGCGGGGCGGATATCCTCATCCATTCGGTGCAGGCCTACCTCGAGGCCCACCCCACCCACGCTGTCGTCAAGGTCGACTGCCACAACGCGTTCAACAGTCTGTCCCGCGCCAGCATGTTTGCGGCCGTCATGGAGTCCTTCGAGGACTTGTACGCTTGGACAGCCGTGTGCTACGGCCAGCCCGGCCAACTGGTTCACATCATGGAGGACGGCACTCGCGGCGGCCTGCTGTCGCGGTCGGGCACCCAGCAAGGGGACCCCCTGGGACCCCTGTACTTTGCCGCCCCCCTCCAGGGTTGCCTCCAAGCGGTCCATGCTGCCCACCCGGCGGTCGCTATTCAGGCCTACTTGGATGATATCTACCTTCTGGGCCCTGTGCCGGACACCACCGCGGCTCTGCTGGCACTGCAGACCGCGGTGGCCGACATCAACCTCCAGTTGACCCTGCCAAGTGCGCGGTGTACTCGCCCCAAGGTGATTGCTCCGGCTTTCCGCCCCAGCTCTTGGGCCGGGACGAGCGCCTCCATGGGTTGGATGTCCTCGGCGTTCCGGTTGGCGACCCCGCGTTTGTCATCGATGCTCTGCGGGCCGCCCTCGAGGCACGCACTGAGGTACTGCCCTTGATTGCGCGCCTTCATGATTCGCAGACCAAGGGTCTGCTTCTGTGGTTTTGCGCTCACCCTCGCGTCGTTCACTGGCTCCGGGGCGCTCTTCCGCTCAGGTCCGGCTGGCCGCCGAGGGCCACGACGAACGCATCCAGTCGGCCTTGGCGCAGCTGGTCCCGGGCCCCGACCTCCCGCCACATGCTATTCGCATTGCCTCCCTGCCTGCACGGATGGGTGGCTGCGGTCTGACTCGTGCCGCCCGGCTGGCCCCAGCAGCATTTTTGGGCTCCGTCGCTCAGTCGTGGGCGGAAAGCTGCCGGCTCCTGCCCCTTTTGGCAACGGCAGCGCCTGACCTCCTGGACCCCAGCAGCCCTTTGCCCTTCGTCACCGCCATCCAGGAGGCCTATGCTGAGATCCAGCAGGCCTGTTCTCCCGTCCGTGCCGCTCAGGCGGTACAGCGCCACCTCCCTCGCGGCACTCCCTCGGTCGCCTCCGTTCAATCTCCCGCCGCATTCCCTGCTCGCGTCATCGATAAACACCAGAAAACCTACGCGGGTATTCTGCACACGGCTGATTGGATTGCTCTTTTCGCGGACCTCAACGCCCAGGGACGTGCGTGGCTGTTCTCGCTTTCCTTGCGGAGTGTGGGCTCGGCGTACCTTCGTGCTCTTCCCATGGCCCCCCCATTCGCCTTGGCTCCCAGCCACTACTCGGTGGCGCTCCGGCACCAGCTATTTGCCCCGCAGCCTCTTGTTCCGGCCGGGCGGCCTTGTGGTAGCTGTGGGCAGCCGCTGGATCCCACGGGGACTCACTACCTTGCCTGCATGGGGGGCCAACAGAATCAGAATTGGTATTTGTATTTGCACACTGTCCCCCCATGCACACCTGGAATTGTACTCCACCACTAGTACAAATTGACTTTTTTTCAACTTTGTTATTTTGTACCTCTCTTAGGTCCAAAGGTAGGAGGTAAGTGTCTCATCATGTTTTGACACCGTTGCACCGTTGCACCGTTGCACCATAAAACTACCATTTTATGATTTTGTATGGTGTCACGAGGTAACCTAACGTCCAATACTAATGTTATAATGTCCACAAGCACTGCCTAAAGTGGGGTGCCACTGTGCCACCGTTGCACCGTTGCACCGTTGCACCGTTGCACCATAAAACTACCATTTTATGATTTTGTATGGTGTCACGAGGTAACATAACGTCCAATACTAATGTTATATTGCCCACAAGCACTGCCCAACGTGGGATGCCACTGTGCCACCGTGCCACCGTGCCACCGTGCCACCGTGCCACCGTGCCACCGTGCCACCGTGACATGTCTTGACACACACATTAAAATCCGAAAACCCATTTTCTTCCCCTGGAAATTATTTGGAGAAGGAATAATGGTCAGTTTGACCTCAAATTTGGCACCAAGGTTCCTTATCAGATATCTTATGATGCCATGTGGTCAAAAAAAAATTTGGGAGTCGGCAGCATGGTAACATGGTGACATTTGCTAGCAAAGAATACCGTATTTTCAGCACTTTCTGGCATGTATGCATATATAAAGACTCCAAATGAACTCAGTTGGGCCTGGGACTTTGCACATGTTCTAAGCACATCCCATGCAGCATGCCCACAAAGTTGCAGGCTGGTTGGATGACAAATAGGTGACAAATTCTAGCATAAATACCCCAAGAATGCAGTTTTTCATGGTTTTTCAAGGGTTTTATCACACATATGCATACATAATGACTCCAAATGAACTCAGTTGGGCCTGGGACTTTGCACATGTTCTAAACACATCCCATGCAGCATGCCCACGAAGTTGCAGGCTGGTTGGATGACAAATAGGTGACTGATGGTAGCATAAATACCCCCAAAATGCAGTTTTTCATGGTTTTTCAAGGGTTTTATCACACATATGCATACATAATGACTCCAAATGAACTTAGTTGGGCCTGGGACTTTGCACATGTTCTAAACACATCCCATGCAGCATGCCCACAAAGTTTCAGGCTGGTGGGATGACAAATTGGTGACAAATGCTAGCATAAATACCCCCAAATGCAGTTTTTCTTGGTTTTCCAAGGGTTTTATCACACATATGCATACATAATGACTCCAAATGAACTCAGTTGGAGCTGGAACTTTGCACATGTTCTAAACACATCCCATGCAGCATGCCCACAAAGTTGCAGGCTGGTTGGATGACAAATAGGTGACAAATGCTAGCATAAATACCCCAAGAATGCAGTTTTTCTTGGTTTTCCAAGGGTTTTATCACACATATGCATACATAATGACACCAATAGAGCTCAGTTGGGCCTGGAACTTTGCACATGTTCTAAACACATCCCATGCAGCATGCCCACAAAGTTGCAGGCTGGTTGGATGACAAATAGGTGACAAATGCTAGCATAAATACCCCAAGAATGCAGTTTTTCTTGGTTTTCCAAGGGTTTTATCACACATATGCATACATAATGACACCAATAGAGCTCAGTTGGGCCTGGGACTTTGCACATGTTCTAAACACATCCCATGCAGCATGCCCACAAAGTTGCAGGGTGGTTGGATGACAAAATGGTGACTGATGGTAGCGAACCCCCCCCCCCAAATGCAGTTTTTCTTGGTTTTCCAAGGTTTCCAACACATGGGTGCCTATATTCTGATCAGACACTCCGCAAAGGTGAAAACCTTTGCGTTCAGTGCCAGGCCTATATCAATGATGGGTGCCTATATCAATGAACTCAGTCAAGCCTAGAAATTTGCACAGCTCATAAAAACATCTATGTTAACTGCCCACAAGAAATTCAGACTGTTTGCATGACAAATAGGTGACAGATGCTAGCAAACATAGCACAAAAATGGCAGTTCCTAGTAATTGTTTTTCGTGGGTTTCATCCCATAGTTGAATGTCAACCATTCCAGTTTGGGATATATAGTCAGGTTCCCAACAACACATCTAGATGATATATTATGTGATATTGCAGGAAGGCAGACTTAGGGGCACACGCCCATGATACAACGTCAACATGTACATCAACAACACACACGTAACTTAGCTAATCATCATAATAAAAAGCACACCTTCCCCACCCACCCACCCACCCACCCACCCACCCACCCACCCACCCACCCACCCACCCACCCACCCACCCACCCACCCACCCACCCATATAACCACACACGCACGCACGCACGGACGGACGGCACGCACGCACGCACGCACGCACGCACGCACGCACGCACGCACGCACGCACGCACGCACGCACGCACGCACGCACCCACGCACGCACGCAGTCATGCCCTCCCTTCCTCCCTTCCTCCCTCCCTCCCTCCCTCCCTCCCTCCCCACCACACCATCCAAGGCTGCCTGCCTCCTGTGTGTCTTCCAGGTCCAGACCAGCCTGACCTGGTAGTGTCGTCAGCTTGCGAGCGTTCCCACGTGCCTACCTATGTGGCTGGCAACATGCGTAAACCCATTCATGCATGCGTGCATGCACGCATGCGACCATATTTGAACATATCTGTCCAGGCCTGCCAAAACATGACCATGCAAAGATACACGCAAACTAGCGTACCAGCGGCAAGCATGTGTGCAAATATAAACGGCTGTTCGCCTGCCCCTCTGCCTGCACTTCATCCTGCCTGTCAGTATGTCTGCCGACACAGGATGCAGGAGGGAGGCCGCCTTCCACAGGCTAATCCCACCAAGGAAATGAAATAAAGCGCATAAAAGCAAAGCAACCAACAGCAAGAGGCAAAAGGTTACATAGATGAATGCCACATGCAAGACGTATGGACAACATGACACTCAAGGCGCCATAATACCCTGAGCATCCATAACATTGACGCAGTCAGGTGCGGCAATTTATCAATGCAGGTGTTTGCGGCCGTCGAATCCACGGCAGCGGTGCCAGACGGAAGGACAGCACACATCCTAGGTCCCGCAAAGAATTTCTTCAGCGGCCACCGACAGCACCGGAAAATAAAATTCCAGCAAGAAACGCAACAAATAATAACAAACCCTGACTAGACCTCCATTTTCAACCACCCTATCACCCTAAACCAGAACTGCGGCTCACCAGATGCTCCGGAGGTCAAGCAGTATCCAGTTTTCACTTACGCACGTTTCCGCAGTATTCTCACGGCATTCCCACCGGCAGCTACCTCGGTCCGCCCCAAAAATGCTGTACGATGGAGCCCATGGATGTATCCCGCATTCGACGCCTTTTTGAAGTGATCGCGTCACGTAGGCAGCTGTAGGCACACGATTCACACGATTCCGGATAGCCCAGTTTTTCATTCTTTGATCATCGCAATCGGTCGCTATATGCATGACTCCAACCTCAGCGTGGAGCGATGCAGACTGAGAAATGTAGCAATTATACACATAAGCACGAGATTTTTTCACAGATTTCTTTCTGAAACGATTGTTTTCGCAGCAAGAATGGGAAATGCCGTCTCCATAGCTCCACGAGCTGACGACCTCGCCATCATACTAATGAAGTGAGTTGCATGTACTAATTACTCGCGTCGTTAGTGCTTTCGGATCGGATTTGGTCGGGTACGAATTGTCACTAATCAGTATCCGACCAGATTTCTCGGGTAAACCGTACTAATGAACCGAAAATTGTCACTAATTGAGGTGCCGAAATCACTAAGGAAGTGAGCTGACCCTGTAAAGACCAAATGGTGGTGGCACGGAGTACAAAATTAATGGTGGTGGCACGCCGCCATTGTTGTTGTTGTTGTTGTGTCCCACGCCGCACACCGGTGGAGTACAATTTGGTGGTGGCACGGTGTGCCGGTGCAACGGTGCAACGGTGCAACGGTGCAACGGTGCAACGGTGCAACGGCCAGTGATTGGCCCGTTGCTGATTTTCTGATATGCAGCCTAGTAAAAATTGGCCGCAAATCTTGTGCCCACGTGCGACCGGACGAATTTGCGGCCAATTTTTATTAGGCTGCATGTCAGCAAATCAGCAACGGGCCAATCACTGGCCGTTGCACCGTTGCACCGTTGCACCGTTGCACCGTTGCACCGTTGCACCGGCACACCGTGCCACCACCAAATTGTACTCCACCGGTGTGCGGCGTGGGACACAACAACAACAACAACAATGGCGGCGTGCCACCACCATTAATTTTATACTCCGTGCCACCACCATTTGGTCTTCACATGTAGGGGATATCGGAAAGCACCAGCGCTGTGTGTTTTGTTTACTCATGTCGTGTGCTCAACCAGCCATCCTTTATTTCCCTATGATGCATGTTTGCGGAATTCTGGCAACCTGCCATGTGGCACATGGCCAAACTCCTCAATGTCAGGGGTGCGAGGGGTTGTTTGTCAAGAGGATAGACACACGCACATGCTCAACAACTCTTGCTCCAATGCCACTGCCACTCACCCAGAAACTCGGGCACAACCACGCACGATCGCTAAGCTGCTAGCCAGAATCGCAGTCCTCGCCAAAGTGAGGGATGGGGCACCAGCTAGTTTGGCAGTCTGGTGGCTGAGGACGAGCAGGAGTTGAATGACATTTCTGAAGCAAGTAGTCACGGATGGCTTGGAGAAACATGGTGAAGCATGCAAGGGCGTGCATCTCATGCTGACAAGGGCCAGAGCAAGAGCATGAGCACAAGGCACGTGCCTGTGAAGAGGCCATTGGCCTTGCACTATCTGTTGAAGACAACTGCGGTATGGTGGCCAAGCGGCTCACCGGGGTTGTGCAGTGGCTTCTTCATGCTAGGTATGATGGCGGCCAAGTGTAGTCCTTTGGTGGCACATTTCAAGCCGGCAACCTCGAGGTAGCAACTGAGCAGTGTATGAGCTGTCTGGCTATGCACCACAGCGCTGGCAGAGGAGATCTAGTCCAACTTGGAAGCTGCATCGCCAGCAACGTGAACCCCTATAACAGAGACAGGGACATGGGGACATCCATGGTGATGCAGAGGACCATGTGTGGCAACCTTAGTCAGGCGGGCCGGTTGCCAAGGGATGTGCTGCTACCGAATCAAGGCGCACAAAACACATCGCAGCCATGCCGACCGCCAAGATGCCTGGCATGATTAGATTATTACATTGCCAAGCTGAGTTTGCGACTACCGTGCATGCTGTGGGTTTGAACTGATCATGCTAGCGAACGTGACAGCTGGCAGTTCTTATGTCTAACAAGCCCCTACTTGAAAATTGCCTGAGCATGGCCACATGCACATATATACAGCCATGTCTAGCCACTGTTCATATTCATATATCTTTGTCTATGTGTCACAAAAGTTGTGTTATATTATCTGTGCAAGGTCTGAACAGTTAGCAACACAGTTGGTGGGAGTTGGCCATACCGTTACAAAAGAACTTTGCATCCAAGGTTGAGTGATTAGCTGGAAACTGGCAGGTGTTGCATGGACCAGTGAACCCAATGACACTTGATGGACCTGAATTAAGTTTTGTGCAATGTCTGAAATGATGATGATTAACATGCGCGCTTGTTTTCAGCCTCAACTGAGCACACCTGGCATGGGAAACTGCACTTGGAAATGTGGCGGAAATGCAAAAATCGCACATTTTTTCTCACATTTGGTAGCGAGCTGTCAATGAATGAAGTACAACGGACCTGAATTTTTGTGCAATGTCTACAATGATGATATTTAATATGCTTGCAAGTTTCCAGCCCCAACTGAGCACATCTTGTATGAAAACTGTCATGAAATGTGTCTAAAAAACGCGAAAAACGCACATTTTTGCTAGCATTTGGTGGCATTTTGTTACCAAATACAGTACGATGGACCTGATTTTTTGTGCCATGTCTACATTTATGATGTGCAATGTGATTGCAAATTTCCAGCCTCGACTGAACACACCTTCTATGGAAACTGCAATGAGATGTGGTGAAACAGTGCGTTTTTGCTAGCATTTGGTGGCAGTTTGTCACCAAATGAGGTCAGATGACCATGGGACCTGGTGCACAGTTGGTAGACATGAGCATTAGCCTACCTGCAAATAGCCAGGCCAGGAGCTCTTTATTTGCATACTAAGTGGTATTTGTTTATATTAAAATCTGGAAAGTTGCTAAAAATAGACATGCCAAAAATAGACCAACCGATGTCGGAAAATTCTGGAAAGTCAAATTCCTTCTACTGGTGTCCTGGACATGCTGCCTACCAATATCTAGCATGTTTGGACTCAATTTGCTCCATGTAGGGCTTATAAGGGCATTTTTTGGCACTTTCATACCGTTGTGGAGGTGGCACGGTGGCACGGTGGCACGGTGGCATGGTGGCTCCATGGATAACAATTGCATGTGCAAAGGTGTGTTCTGATCAGGCACTCCGCAAAGGTGAAAACCATTTGCGTTCAGTGCCGGGCCGCGGAAAACGCGGAAAAACGGAAAGGTGTGTGTTTAAATGCAATTTGAGGTGCAACGGTGCAACGGTGCAACGGTGCCACGGTGCCACGGTGGCACGGTGGCACGGTGGCACGGTGGCACGATGCCACGATGCAACGGTGTCATGAGCATGTCTAGGTAACCCTTGCATGACCCATTACCCTTGATAAATCCCAATGGATAACCAATGCACGTGCAAAGACGTGTGTTTATATGCAATTTAAGGTGCAACGGTGCAACGGTGCAACGGTGCAACGGTGCAACGGTGCAACGGTGTCATGAGCATCTAGGTAACCCTTGCATGACCCATCCACCTACATAAAACCCATGGATAACAATTGCATGTGCAAAGGTGTGTGTTTATATGCAATTTGAGGTGCAACGGTGCAACGGTGCAACGGTGCAACGGTGCAACGGTGCCAAGGTGGCACGGTGGCACGATGCCACGATGCAACGGTGTCATGAGCATGTCTAGGTAACCCTTGCATGACCCATTACCCTAGATAGATCCCAATGGATAACCATTGTATGTGCAAAGGTGTGTGTTTATATGCAATTTGAGGTGCAACGGTGCAACGGTGCAACGGTGCAACGGCGCCACGGTGGCACGGTGTCATGAGCATCTAGGTAACCCTTGCATGACCCATCCACCTACATAAATCCCATGGATAACCATTGCATGTGCAAACGTGTGTGCATATATGCAATTTGAGGTGCAACGGTGCAACGGTGCAACGGTGCAACGGTGCAACGGCCGCCGACGAACTTTTTTTTCCTCAAAGACTTTAGTTGACCCTTTAAATGCATGAAAATGCAACTTTCAAAACTGAAGTACAATTTGAAAAATGTAGTACAATTCCAGGTGTGCCTGGGGTCCTCCTGACGGTGGTGCTCGCCATGATTCGGTCGGTTTTCCCCCACGCGAACATCCGATCCGAGGATGCGGATGGCGCTGCCTTCTATTCCCCCAACCACCGGCCTGACATCGTGGTGCTGGACTTTGAGGGGGGTGGCCGGCATCTGCTTATTGACGTTTCGGTGGCGCGGCCCTTGGCTCTTAGCCACGTGGCTGGGGCCTCCCTCACGGCAGGTTACACGGCGGACCGGGCGGAGCGGGCCAAGCTCCTGGCCTACGGCGACGTCGGGCACCATCGTGTGGTGCCCTTTAAGTCCTGGAGGAGTTTGGGGCCATGGGGCCCCTGACCTCCGCCTTCTTCAAGGAGTGTTGCCGGCTCCGGGAGGACCGGCTGGACCTGGAGGGCCAGCGGGCCCCATGGTCGGCGCGGACCTGGACGTCATATTGGCGTCAGCGCTTGTCGGTGGCGCTGACTCGGGCCATGGCTGACATCATGCTCCGCCGTACGCGGGCTGATTTTGCGGTGCAGCAGGGCTATTAGGTTCCTCCCGTTAGGCGTTTCCATTGGTCTTATCGTCGTATAGAGCTTTGACATGGCTCTGTATATAGGTTTATAGCTGGGCGTTTGCTTTGGTTTGAGTGATTTCACTCTGCTGTAAGTAATTATATTTTTAATATATATATCTTTAAAAAATATAATTACTTACAACAGAGTGAAATCACTCAAACCAAAGCAAACGCCCAGCTATAAACCTATAATATATATATCTGCTCTTCCCATGGCCCCCCCATTCGCCTTGGCTCCCAGCCACTACTCGGTGGCGCTCCGGCACCAGCTATTTGCCCCGCAGCCTCTTGTTCCGGCCGGGCGGCCTTGTGGTAGCTGTGGGCAGCCGCTGGATCCCACGGGGACTCACTACCTTTCCTGCATGGGGGGCCAACAGAATCAGAATTGGTATTTGTATTTGCACACTGTCCTCCTGACGGTGGTGCTCGCCATGATTCGGTCGGTTTTCCCCCACGCGAACATCCGGTCCGAGGATGCGGATGGCGCTGCCTTCTATTCCCCCAACCACCGGCCTGACATCGTGGTGCTGGACTTTGAGGGGGGTGGCCGGCATCTGCTTATCGACGTTTCGGTGGCGCGGCCCTTGGCTCTTAGCCACGTGGCTGGGGCCTCCCTCACGGCAGGTTACACGGCGGACCGGGCGGAGCGGGCCAAGCTCCTGGCCTACGGCGACGTCGGGCACCATCGTGTGGTGCCCTTTAAGTCCTGGAGGAGTTTGGGGCCATGGGGCCCCTGACCTCCGCCTTCTTCAAGGAGTGTTGCCGGCTCCGGGAGGACCGGCTGGACCTGGAGGGCCAGCGGGCCTCATGGTCGGCGTGGACCTGGACGTCATATTGGCGTCAGCGCTTGTCGGTGGCGCTGACTCGGGCCATGGCTGACATCATGCTCCACCGTACGCGGGCTGATTTTGCGGTGCAGCAGGGCTATTAGGTTCCTCCCGTTAGGAGTTTCCATTGGTCTTATCGTAGTATAGAGATTTGACATGGCTCTGTATAGAGGGTTATAGCTGGGTGTTTGCTTTGGTTTGAGTGATTTCACTCTGCTGTAAGTAATTATATTATTAATATATATATTCATTGAGAATGATAGATTATTACGGAGGTGAGATAGGCATGCAACATAAGGAAAAACCCGATAACTGGGAGAATAACCCTGAAGAAATTAATATATATATCTGAGTGCATGGGTGGCCAGCAGAACCAGAACTGGTTCCTCTATCTCCATACCGCTCTCCTCCGGGTGGTGTGTGCCATGGTTCGGTCGGTCTTTCCCCACTCCACCATCAAGTGCGAGGACGCGGATGGGGCCGCCCTCTACTCACCCAACCACCGCCCCGACATTACCGTGCTTGACTACGACGGGCAGGGTTGCCACCTGCTCATCGATGTCTCCGTGGCTCGGCCGCTTTCCGGTCGCCACATCCTCCGGGCGGCTGTGGATGCCGGCGCTGCTGCCACTGTGGCTGAGCGCGACAAGTTTGCCTCCTACGGCAATGTGGGGCCCCACCGGGTCATCCCCTTTGTCCTTGAGGAGTTCGGGGCCATGGGCCCCAAGACAGCGGAGTTTTTCCACGAGTGCTGCCAGCGCCGTGAAGACCGCCTCGACCTCGAGGGTCAGACCGCCCCGTGGTCGGCCCGCACGTGGTCCTCGTATTGGCGGCAGCGCCTGTCACTCGCCCTCACTCGCACCGTGGCTGATGTGTTATTCCGCCGCACCCGGGCCGACTTTGTCGCGACCCATGCGGTCTAGATCCCTTCCAGGCCTGCATGGTGGGCCGGCAGCGCTGTTGCTGCGTGTAGTTTTGTGATGTCTAGTTAGTTGTACCTTGTGCCGCTGGCGTGATCCTTGGATGTCTGTGTCAGATTACTATTAATTTCTTCAGGGTTATTCTCCCAGTTATCGGGTTTTTCCTTATGTTGCATGCCTATCTCACCTCCGTAATCTATCATTCTCAATGAATATATATCTGAGACCAACTGTTTGCCCCGCAACCTCTTGTTCCCGCAGGGCGGCCCTGTGGCAGCTGCGGGCAGACCTTGGACCCCACTGGGACCCACTATACACCTGTCATATACATGGGTGGCCAACAGAATCAGAATTGGTAGTACTTGTACTTGCACACTGTTCTTCTGAAGGTGGTGCTCGCCATGGTACGGTCCGTTTTCCCCCGGCCACGTGAACATCCGGTCTGAGGATGCGCACGCGGCACGGCGCTTTCTACTCCCCCAACCACCGCCCTGACATCGTGGTTCTGGACTTTGAGGGAGGTGGCGGGCACTTGCTCATTGACGTTTCTGTGGCTCGCCCCCTGGCTCTTAGCCATGTGGTTGCCAGGCGGCGGGCTACACGGTGGATCGGGATGAGCGGGCCATGCAAGGCGCCACTGAGCTCACGGCCTTAGTATGGTGATGTCAGATGATAGCCTCTCAGTCTCGCCGCACTCCTACGCGCAGACCTCAGTGCTGCGGTCAGCGACCGCCTCGACCACTGATGACGCCATCGCTACGAAACTCCGGGAGCTTGAAGACCTTCTCCAGGCAAAACAACGGGAGGCCACCGACCCCGCTCGCCGCGAGTGCCGAGTGGTGCTGCGTCGCTTCCCCCAGAAGCCAGGTGAGAGGTCAACCACCCTTGCCGACGAGCTCAAGGACCAGCTCCTTACCCTCATGTGGGCGCCCCTGGTAGGTGAGGTATAATAGAACTGCGTGGGTGCGGCCACCGCCTTCCCCACTCACGGGACAAGGCGGCTCCCCCACCATGCAGTCCTGCTCACATTCCCCTCCCCCGGCCTGAGGACAAGCAGCGGTTCCTTTCTCATCGCAAGAGGTTGCACGACCTCACCTGGACGTTGGACGACGACCTGACGGCCCCGCTCAGCAGCAGCAGCGACGCGACCTGTGGCCAGAATACCTCCGCCACAATTAGCAGGACCCCCAGAAGCCAAAGGTGTACTGGACGGAGGGGCGGGGACCTGCCGATGATCAACCACAAGATGTCGGGTCGCCCCCCGCGGGCTAGAATATGTAGCCCTAGCTAATCATTGGTAGTTACTGCCGCCATGGCAGCCATGCCTCAGCAGAATTAACTATTCACGTGCACCGCTATAACGCATGGTGTATACACAACCAACCCTAGCCTTTGCTTACATTAGTAGCCTTTGTACAGCTGCAGCCATGCTACGTCCTAGCTATAGCTTAGCTTCCTTGCCCACGCTCCTAATTGTTTTGATAATATGTTCACGCGGGTTTTATCAGCAGCCACAGACCTTGCCGGATCGTTTATCGTGTCCGATTGCTGCTGTGGCATGCCTTAGGCATGAAGGAGAAAGGGGGTCTCTGCCCTTTCTTCCTCAGGACCGTTGTGCACATGCATACAGGGATTAAAAGCACTTTGGTGCTCCGTGACTCCCCAACCGGAGCACGAGTTTAACTAACTAATTAATTAATTATGGCGATGTCGGGCACCACCGGGTGGTGCCCTTTGTCTTGGAGAAGTTCGGGGCCACGGAGACCCTAGCTGACCGCCGGCTTCTTTAAGGAGTGCTGCTGCCGCTCCGGGAGGAACGCCTGGACCTGGAGGGCCAGCGGGCCCCTTGGTCGGCGCCGACGGCGCGGACCTGGACGTACGTCATATTGGCGCCAACGCTTTTCCGTATCGCTTACCCGGGCTATGCAGGCTGGACTTACGTATGGGGCCAAGACCGGCGTGGACCCTCACGTAGCCGACCTTGCCAGAAAGCTGGACGGCGGGGTCACCATGCACCACGGCTGCGGTCAATTTTCCGTGTAGGATACGGCTGCTCATGCCCACAGTGAGGACTTGTACCTCGCCGAGCATGCCATGTATCACTGCACAGCACCATTGAATTTAAGGAGCGGCGCCTCAGGCAGCTAGTATAGGGTACTATTCTCGCACCAACCAGGTATACGAGACGTGGACCCTCACCGCCGACCTGGCCCGCAAGCTGGACGGCGCGGTCACTATAACATGCTGCGTTCCATTTTCAGAGTAGGATATGCTGCTCATGTCCGCAATGAGGACCTGTACCAGGGCATGCATGCCATATATCACCAGCACCATTAAGCAGCGGCGCCTGCAGCTCGTAGGGCACCTAGCTCGCACCAACCAGGAGGTAGACACCTCACGTGGCCCCCCCGCAGGACTGCGACCAGCTCAGCCTGGCCGGCACCGTCTGACGTGGGCCGGGCCCCCTATAATGTTAGACGCCGCAAGGCCCGCACCTTCAAAGAACAGCTAGTAGAGGACATGGGGGGCCTAGGCCTCTCCGTGATTTGGAAGAAGATGATGGACAAGGCCAAGTGGGCCCAGGTCATAGAGGACAACGAGCCCCCCCCTGTGGGGAAGCGCCCGCGTGTGCAAGCCCGTGGGAGGCACGCCAGTGCTGTATAGATAGATGTTGCTGTTAGTAATGCTGTTAGATAGATGTCGTAGGTAGCTGATGTAGATAGCTTAGACCGGTAGGACTGTTTGCACCCACCCATCCATCCATCGGGGCCGGTTAATGCTCCGTGACTCCCCAACGGGAGCACGAGTCTAATTAATTAATTAATTAACCAGGTATCAGTAGACACCTCACGGCCCCCCCCCCGCAGGGCTGCGACCAGCTCAGCCGGCCTGGTAGGCACCTCCTCACGTGGGCCGGGCCCAGCAATGCTACTGTAGACGCCGCAAGGCCCGCACTTTCAAAGAAAATTAAGAACAGCTAGTATAGTAGAGGACATGGGGGGGCTTGTCTTGGCCTCTCCGTGAGTTGGAACAAGATGATGGCCCAAGGCCAAGTGGGCTCATGCAGGTTATAAGAGGACAATGACGACCCCCGACTACATTTCGGCGCCTAGGAGGCCTTTTTTTCCGGTGAATGTGGTTCGGTAAAGTAACAGCAACTCAAGCCGAGCGTCAGATACAAGTGGAAATGTTGTTCCGTTCGTATCGCCAGTGATTTCAATTCTGACAACTTTCCTTGCTCGGACTGAACCACGGTGAATTTCAGCGTCCGTCCAGCACCGCGAGCCGTTGCACCTATAGAAGGAGTTCAGTCAGACATCTCTTGCGTAGTAATTTCTAGTACATAATGAATTTGCGTCATAGTATAGTACGAATTTGGCTTCCGTCGGGCCTGCGAGCGCGGTGAAATCATAATAAGAATTTCGTACGAACATATCGTCAGCTATATACTGGGACGAAATATTCGACGAAGTGACTGACGAGTTCAGCAAATATTCAGGCCCAATTCACTCTTGCCAAATAACGCAAATATGATCTGCATGTTCGGAGGAACGGTGGAAAATTTTGTAACCCCCTCCATATTGACGAAACCACATTCTCGCATATGTTTAGTTTTCGTGGTGGCGAATTGATGTAGTCGGCCTGAGTCCTGTGGGGAAGCGCCCCGGCGTGTTTGCAAATGCGGGAAGCATGCTATAGACAAGACCCCTAGGGTCGAGGGCACCATAGATATAGAGTTGGCTTGTTTTTGTAGATAGATTAGACCGGTAGGATTGTGTGTACCCGGCCATCCATCCATCCCTCTATCGGGGTTATTAATGCTCCGTGACTCCCCCGAGTTTCATTAATTCATTAATTAACTAATGGCTGACATCTTGCTCCGGCCGGCGCACGCGGGCTGACTTTGCGGCCGGCGCAGCATGGTTATTAGGTGACCACCCCCAACTCAAGGTTATGAAGGAGATCGACCACCCCCAAGAAGTCTGTTAGGGCTCCGCGTGTGACCGCGTATTATTATGGCATTCATAGCGATTCGGGCCGAGGTGCCCACATGCACCCCTGTAACTAGGACCTGATAGCTACTTAGCTAGCATCATCCATTCCATCCCATGTCCCCCCCCCACTGAGGACGTATGCTCATCACGTGGTGCAGTCACGTGTCCCAATTAATGGTTAATTAATATTAATTAATTAGGAACATAACTCCGTTGGGAGTACATGTAGCTCATATCCCTGAGAAGGGGCCGTATGGCTTTTAATACATTTTGGGCTACTTCCTGCAATTAAGGGTAGGGTGTAAACTACACCTGCTCTAGGTGCACCAAGTGCACCTGCACGTATACCACCATGATGTAGTATCGCATCTTTTCTCGTTTCGGAAAGGCCGGGCATGCGGTGGAAGATCATCATTAATTAATTAATTAAACTCGATCGTGCTCCCGTTGGGGAGTCCTGGATCATCATGACTATACAATTAGGCTAGGGCATGGCTTCTCAGCAGAGAGTGACTCTCTGCATAGGCAGAGCTTCAATGGCTGAATTCTTAATGTGTCATCCATGCGGAGTCCCATTATAGGCAGAGCGTGGCTAAATTCTTTTCCGTCTGTGAAATTCCGTCGGGTGTGACCCGTACTCAGAAATGCTCCTGTTGCCATGGGGTGGCCACGGCACATCTGACATGGGGTGGCCGTGAAAATAGGATTTTCTTGTTGGCATTGAAGTTAGCTTTCATCCTATCCAATAAAATCTGAAATTTGACTATAAGGTATTTAGTATCCACCAATAATGTCACAGGCCTTCATTACGGGTGACACCCGTATTACGGGGCGCCACGCCCGTAATTACAGACGGAGTGTTAAGGAATCATCCATCGATCGGGGGGGCCATTATGGGCGCTCATGCGCGTAGGCCTGCTGTGCCACGTTGTTACGTCCCGGCCCAGACTCACCTAGCCTGAGCTACGTAGCGAAAGACCCTTCTTGCCGGAATTAGGAATAATCCAAGATAGCCTAAAGTAGGTTGCGCTTCACGACGTGAGTCGTGAGATATCTGGCATCACGGCTTAATGCCAAGCTAATTAGTTCACACTTATAATGGCTAGCAATACCAATTACAAATGGATAATGCCCCGGGCTCAATGTGTAGGCGTATTCGCACTTATCAATCATTAAACCAAGAGGACGAGACTCTCGTCCTCGGACCAATTTAACCTAGGTTGATTGCGGCGCAGATACATGCCAATTTCCCTGGACCAATCCAAGCCAAACATTCCACGTAGGATCCGGGCCGACATCGACCCTCAACTACAGGATCCACGCCTAGTACTACGAATGGACTCAGAACTGACGCGGCGCCACCGCACCGGTTCCTAAAAGGGCAACCTAGGACCAAAATAACTAGTCCAATTCACACAAGAGTCAATGTCCATAAAACTTAGTACAACGGCCACAAGGCCTTAGTAATTTATTCCATTGTTACGTCCGACCTAAAGGGCCGGGACGTAACACTCCTCCCCCCCACGGGGGTCGGTAGTCCCTACCGTACAAAGGTATAATAGGATCACACAACAAGACTACTATGAGAGTACTATGTCCCGACCTCGGTTCACCCGCAGGTCAGTAATGCCAGTTCCTCTAGAGGTCGATACACAAGCCCAACCCTGACGTAGTAGCCAAAACCTTGGGGATTGGACTCCGCTATCCATCCCGAACTAAACGATTTACTCTAGCGTCCACCGCTAGTAGCCCGCCGCAGCTGCTGGGCCTCAAGGAGAGCCCGTCGCCCCGCAGGGGTCATGATATGAGTCATCACCCCTGGATGCGCACGTAGGTCCGCCTCGAAGGCGATCTGATATGGGGACGTCTTCTGCCGACCCAACCGGGACAGCTCGACCCACGTGCCCGGGGCCACATGGCCAGGAACCCGGCGAGGTACTGGGGGTGGGTAAAGAGAAGGGTCAGCGCCGACCAATCCGCCACCCCACAGCGGTGATCACGAACAAACTGCACCCCCATCATGAAAACTTCGGTGCGCACGTGATCCTCAAGGATGGTTGCCCTGGGGGCCCCTACAATGTCCGGCACCACCCGACCCAGGAAGGCGCGCCCTTCCGCCGGGGCCACCTTGGGCGGCGTAACCACGTGCCCCACTCCATCCACCTGATACCTCCAATCCCACCATTCCTCGGTGCCGAACCGCACCGTGTTGCCCACCGTCCGGGGAAAACGAAGGTCGTCAGGTTGCGGCAAGGGCAGCGGCGCCTGTGGGAAGAAGGTGATCTCGAGTTGTTCCCAGTAAGCACCCCGGTCAACCGCGCACCAAGGGCCCGCTTGAAAAACCAAAGGGGCGGGCAGGTGCATACCAGGAGGGACCGGGAACAAGGGACCCTCGAACACCACACACAACTTCTCCGTGCGAGGCCCCGGCCCACCGTGTCTTACGGTCCTTCCCGGAATGGTTCGTATGAAGTCCCCCAACGACCATTCCTCATGTGAGGCTGCCCGGGAAGCGGCCTCGTAGCCTACTGAGGTGGCGACTGAATGATCGCCCTGGCGCCCGAGCTGGTCCAACATCCGCTGTATGAGACCCTGCCCTGATTGCACCGCTGCCACGAGTGTCTCAATGGTAACCACGGGCTCCGCCGGCACCATGACACCCGCCACGCTGGGACCCTCCGCGGCATTCCGTACGGTATGCAAGCACGGTCCCTCCGCGGGAAGATGCGAATGTCGGTCCGAGGTAGTAGGCCTGCTGGGTCCCTCCGCAGGACGTGACATCGACGGTTCAGCCTGGGCAGGCCGGTGACGAGGCTCCAAGGAGACCAAGAAGTGGGGCTCCGGTGGGACCTCTTCCACTCGGGAGCGAGGCTCCAGGGAGACATGAAAGGTAGTCTCTTCTTGGCCCGCATCGGGCGGGTTGCTAGCGGGAACCTCATCAATAGGCTCCTCTCTAGCCGGCCGTTCGGCCATGGCCACCGCGGCCTCTGTCGGATCCGTTCGCCGTCGCCGATTCTCCCGCTCTTGCTCCAACTCTACCGCCGACCCCCACGTGCGCTCCCATTGCCGATCCGCTGGTCGGCGAGGTGGTGGGGACGCTTGGCGAGCGGGCGTACCTCAGTCCCGGAGTCCGAGCGGGAACGCGAACGTGAGGGCGGGGATGGCGAGCGACGACGTGCCTGCCCCTCCGGAACACGTCGAGGAACGGCTTGGCTGTCCCCACCCCATCCGGTCGCCCTTGGAAGACTCCGCGTCTCGCGCCCTAGAGGTCGCCCCCAGCCCGTCGCCGGCGGTGGCGCCTCAATACGAGGCACAGGACGGCTTCTTCCGCCGCTCCCCTGGGAACCCCGAGACGGCGGATCCCGCGGAGGGGAACGAGAGGGAGGGTGGTGTGGAGGATGGTCTTCGTCGTCGGAACTGGAGTCATATCCCTCACTCCCATCATCCTGGTCCTCCTCGTCCATCGCCACAATGTGATCCAGAGCCTGCCGCAACGAATACTGCCCTTCTCGCATGCATTTCTGACCCCGTAGCGCCCCTTCTGGCGGAAGATACCGGGGGAAGTGGTATTCCAGCAGCTTTCGCACTGGAGGTGGAAGTAAGAGGAGAAGGAGCCGTGGGAACGCCAGGCCCGCCTCAAGCGTGTTCATGCACCCGTGACAGGCGCATTCCCGCTCATGTGTCTCCCAATCGGTCCCAACCACCACTCCGTTGCGCGCAGCCGTGCGGGTCTCGATCCGGAATCTCACGTTGCGCCTCACGAACCCTCGGAAAGTCTCCATCTGCGCAGGACCGACTCGCGCCATGATAGAATCAGCGCGGAGGTGCGACGGCATTTGATTACGACGACGCCGTCGTCGTTCCACCAGGGCTTCCCCCTCTCGACCGTAGTCACGCAAGAACACCCGAGGATTGAACGTCTCCTCGTGCAGCTCCTTTACCAGCGCCAACGTACGCGCGTCCGGAGCTCCAGGCCTTGACGAGGTTTCTTGCCGGCGCTCGCGACTAGAGGAGGGCCCCGTCTGTCCGCCACCATCTCTCGAGCCCCCGGCCCCTGGTGCATCCCTTCGGACCGCAGGCTCTCCGCGAGCTATCTGCGTCCTTACCCCCGCTTCCGGTTCTGGGACCTCCGGATCGTCGGGTATATCCATGTCGACCAAATCCCCCTCACTGGACTCCCCTCTGCACCCCGGAATCCTGCGTCAGCAGCCTCCACGGCGCCGACGGAAGTCTGGTCTCTGGGAAGCGCCTCCGCGGCGTCCCCCTGTACAGCCCACACACAAGATGTCAGGGCGTTAGTCGACGCGTACCAAATACCTGGCTCACGCACCACCCTCACCCTACACCCTACCGGCTGTGGTCTGCTAACGCAACTGGTGCGTCTTCTTGTATGCTTCTAGTAAGCGGGCGCACCCCGCTAACTCGGTAGCGGTGCGCCAGGAGTCCTCAGACTCGTGTTGTGCGAATCGCCATCGCACCCGATATTGTCGCTGGACCCCTCGTCCCCGTTTGACATCCCGGTGACCCACGATTGCGGCCACCTCGTCCTCCTGTTCCCCCGTATCAGGATTGAACTCCAGTGGGGCTGGGGGATTGACCCTACCCTGAATGGTGTTCTGGTGATACAACTTGAGCTGGTCACGGTGGAAACGGTTGGACGTGAGGTTCCATGACACTGGAATGTCCACCTGGAACATGACGTCATCGAACTTGGTGAGGACCTTGTAGGGTCCCAGGAACATGGGTCGGAGCTTAGTCTTCAGCTCCTTCTCCACCTTGTGCGAAAATCGCCCGATCTGCGGGCCCTCAACCAGGACCCAATCGCCCACCTCGATGGACGGCGCCCTGGGATCCCGCTTGCCGGTTGTCCTCTCCAGATACCGCGCTGCCGCTGCGCGATAGCCCTGAACCGCGCTGTTATGCGCTTGGTGCATCCGCTGCAGCAACCGGTCGACCCCTTGCAGGGTATCCAGCTTGACCTGATCCTCTCCCAGCTCGTGGCTCCCAAGCAAGTCGAGCGGTGTGAGAGGGTGTCGGCCGGAGTTGAGGAAAAAGGGGGTGAACCCATGGGCGGCCTGGGGGGCATTGTTCAGGGAAAACTCCACCAAGCCCAGAAGTTCTTCCCAATTGCTGCCCACCGTGTCGGTGTAGTGTCGCATGGTCTCTTGCACCGTGCGGTTCAACCGCTCCACCAGGTGCGACGACGAGCTGTGATAGGCCGTGCCCAGCGACACCTTGGTGCCCAGTTGCTCGAAGAACTCCTGCCAGAATTTGGCCGTGAAGAGCTTGTCGCGGTCAGAGATGAACTGCCGGCTGAGCCCATGAAACCGAAAAACGTGCGTCAGGTATATCTTGGCGCACTCCTCCGCTGTGAGGTCGACCGGACACGGGGCCAGGTGACACATGCGCGTCAGGCGGTCCACAAACACCAAGACCATGCTGTTGCCGTTCTTCGTCTTCTTGAACGGGCCGATGAAGTCCATCATGATAGAATCCCAAGGACCCATAGGATCCGGCAGCGTCTTAGGGACGGCCTGAGAGCCCGTGTTCCTGGACTTCATGATCTGACACGAGGGGCACTGGCGCACATACGTCTCGATATACTCCTTCATCCCTGGCCAGTAGAAGTGCTTACGTGCCCGGGGAAGGAGACGGTGGCTTCCCTGATGTCCGCCCAGGAGAGAATCATGGAGCTCATGAAGCAAGGCAGCCCTGCAGAGCTCAGGAACATACAGCCGCCATTCCTCCGACTGGGGACTCACGAACAGTTTCCCCTCCTGGAACTTGCAAGGATAGGCCCCCATCTGCTGGGGATGTGCCCGGATGGCTTCAAGTGCTGCTTCCTCCGTGATTGTGAAACGGCTGATCAGCATCTCCAAGTCCGACGTGACTGTGAACGCGTCCGCCGCCGGTTCTGCCGCATCCGTACCCGCCTGGTTGACGAATTCTGAGAAGACTGTGGGAGGGCCGAGCGGCTGAAGCTGAAAAATTCCCTGGGGCGGCACCACATGACTAAGGGGCACTCGCGCATGCGACCCCTCCCCCTCCCCGGGGGTGTCCACGTCCTCGTGGGCTCGTGGGTGAACCGTCTCCTCCGGGAGGGGTGACAGGTCATCCATGGTGGTGTGCCCAAGATGAAACAAGTGGCGGGCCCGGGGGACCGTGGTTCCACACCGTAGGCGGTCCCCGGGGCGGCCACTGGGACACAGGTGGTATGCAGCACGTCCATGTCCTCGTAGAACCAGTAGTCTGCCCGTCGCGAGAGAGCGTCGGGCACCACATTGTCCGCGCCCTTGACATATTGGATCTTGAACGGCGCGAACTGTGACAGGTACTCCATCCACCGCGCCTGGCGGGGCGTCAAGTTGGGCTGCACCAGGAGGTGGGTGAGCGGCCGGTGGTCCGTGTGGATCACCAGGCGATGGGGGTCGAGATCCCCCTGCTCACTGATGGCCACCGAAAACTGGGCCCCCAAGAGATGATGACGCCACGTGTGGCAGCTGTAGACGACTGCCAGGAGTTCCTGCTGATGCACTGGATAATTCCGCTCCGCCGGAATCATCGTTCGTGAGATGTACTCGATGGGCTGAAGGCCCTTGCCGTGGTCCTGCAGGAGAACACCCCCGATGGCCACCTTGCTGGCGTCCGTAGCCACGACGAAAGGAAGGGCCGGGTCCGGCAGGATAAGGACTGGCGCTGTGGTGAGGTGGCGCTTGAGCGCCTCGAACGCCTGTTGGCACTGCTCAGCCCAAAGGAACGGAGTACCCTTTTGAGAAGAGCATTGATCGGGGCGGCGATGGTGGCAAACCGCGGGATGAACCGGCGGTAGTAAGATGCCAATCCCAGGAAGCTGCGGACTCCTTTCACGTCCGTAGGGACAGGCCATTGCTGGACAGACTCGATCTTCTCAGGGTCGGTCGCGATGCCGTCCGCGGACAGGGTATGACCTAGAAACGGTACGCAGCGGCCGGCGCGCACCTTGGCCTTCCGCGCCGAAAGGTGCTCATCCTCCATGATCTGCAGCACGGCGTCCACATCCTCCAGGTGCTCCTCGAACGTCTTGGAGTACACCAGGATGTCGTCCAGATACGCCAGCGCGCACGTGCGCTTGTAGGTCCAGGGCGGGCGCGCTCCCTTCTGCGGGTCCGCCAGGTCCTGAGAGACCTGCGGCAGGGGGCTGTACCCATCACCGGACGGAGGATGTCATTCATCAGCATCTGGAAGGACGCGGGCGAGTTACACAGCCCCATTGCCGCCACCCGAAACTGATAGTGACCGAAGGGCGTAGCGAACGCGGTCTTGTGGCAGTCTTCTGGCGCGATGCGCAGCTGCCAAAACCCGTCCGCACAGTCGATGACGGTGAAACACGTCGCCCCCTGGACACGGTTGAAGATGTCGTCGATCCGCGGTAGAGGATACCGGGACTTGACGGTGATAGCGTTCAGCTTCCGGTAGTCAGTCACCAGACGCCACTTGCCTCCTGGCTTGGGAACGAGCAGCACGCCCGCTGAGAAGGGGCTGTTGCTGGGTTCAATGAGCCCAGCGTCGAGTAGTGAGATGAGGATCTTCTTGAGCTCCACCAGCTCGACTGGGCCCATGCGGTACATGGGAGACACAGTAGGCCCGGAACCCTCATGGAGCTGGACACGATGTAACACCGACCGATTGGGAGGGAACTGGGGGGTGCGATCGGCGAAGAGGGCAGTGCGCTTCTCCAGGACGGCATTGAACCGCGCCAGCTCGTCCGGTGTGAACCCAGCACCAATCTCGTTAAGCAGAGCCTGAGTGCTGTCCAGGTCTATGCGATACATCGCGTACTCCTTGCCCTTCCGGAGCTGGCGCGCCAGCGTCTTGCTACTCATCAGGATCTGGGACGCTGGTCGGGGCCCGTCCGCCGAGCGCTCGTGTGTAATGTTATGGACCTCCGCGGCCTGTGCCCTATACTCGCTGTCTGGGCACCAGAAGGAACCATCCGGAAACAGTTACGTTAAATAGTGCCGGAACCTTTTGCCCACTGAGGCAAATCGGTCCGTCACACTATTTTGCCCGGAATAACCACTTCCGAGCACCCAAGTTAATTCGGCCGAATTAACTTGGGTGCTCGGAAGTGGTTATTCCGGGCAAAATAGTGTGACGGACCGATTTGCCTCAGTGGGCAAAAGGTTCCGGCACTATTTAACGTAACTAAAACCTGGCCTCGTGGAGGGGGGACGAAGAGCCCGAGACATCCGCCTAGGCCGCTGAGCACGCACCACTAAATGCGCCGGAGCTGCCTCAGTGAGGATTCGAACCCCTGACCTCCAAGGTGCACAGGTTTTAGTTACGTTCTTATGGCCTCGTGGAGGGGGGACGAAGAGCCCGAGACATCCGCCTAGGCCGCTGAGCACGCACCACTAAATGCGCCGGAGCTGCCTCAGTGAGGATTCGAACCCCTGACCTCCAAGGTGCACAGGTTTTAGTTACGTTAAATAGTGCCGGAACCTTTTGCCCACTGAGGCAAATCGGTCCGTAACACTATTTTGCCCGGAATAACCACTTCCGAGCACCCAAGTTAATTCGGCCGAATTAACTTGGGTGCTCGGAAGTGGTTATTCCGGGCAAAATAGTGTTACGGACCGATTTGCCTCAGGCGGCAAAAGGTTCCGACACTATTTAACGTAACTAAAACCCGTGCACCTTGGAGGTCAGGGGTTCGAATCCTCACTGAGGCAGCTCCGGCGCATTTAGTGGTGCGTGCTCAGCGGCCTAGGCGGATGTCTCGGGCTCTTCGTCCCCCCTCCACGAGGCCAGGTTTTAGTTACGTTAAATAGTGTCGGAACCTTTTGCCGCCTGAGGCAAATCGGTCCGTAACACTATTTTGCCCGGAATAACCACTTCCGAGCACCCAAGTTAATTCGGCCGAATTAACTTGGGTGCTCGGAAGTGGTTATTCCGGGCAAAATAGTGTTACGGACCGATTTGCCTCAGGCGGCAAAAGGTTCCGACACTATTTAACGTAACTGAAACCAAACCACCCGCCGGCGCACACTGATGTCCACATCCTGCTTGTCCAGCCAGTCCACTCCAATGATGATGTCGGCAGCGCCTAACGGCGCAATAGTCGCCACCAGGTCCACCGGCGTGCCCTGCAGTACACCCTTGATGTCTGCTAGGCCCGGCGATTGGTGTCGCCGACCGTCGGAATAGGTGACATATACTGCCGTGGTGTGAGGTCGGGGTACCAGGCCCAGCCGACGCACCAGGGCCTCATTGATGAAGGACGTGGAGGCGCCGGTGTCGACCAGGAACTTCACATCCATGATCGTTTTCTCCTTCAAATACGGATCAAGGACGGTGGGAGGGACCAGTAACCCTCCGCTGAAAAGAAACAGATGCCGCGAATCTCCTTGAGATGCACGCGCCGCCGGTTGGGTGGACGCGTCTGCGGCCACGTTATTGACGTCTACCTCTACTCTAATTGACTCCGCGTCTGGGCTACCATCTGATTTTTCTACCCTATCCCCTACCCCGGGACCCAAGCCCATGGGCAGGGCTACTACTCCCGAGGAGCGGTGGGACGGGAGGCCGCCTCGCCCGACCACCCGCCCTCTTCCCCCCCCTCCTCCTCCTCGTCAGCCCCCTCCTCGTCGTCATACTCGTAGCCAGCCACCGCCTGCGTTTGGCCGGAAGAGGAGGACTGTCGCCGCGCCTCAATCTCGTTGACCGCGCGCAACACACCCTTGGTAGAGCTGATCGCGGGGGGTCGCGGCTGCTGGTACTGCGTCGGGACCTGTCTGGCGTGCTGCAGGCGAGCCGCACGCTCACCCGCGTTGCGGGGTCGGTCCCGAGGGCCGGAGGAGTCGGGGCGGCTGCCGAAGGCCGGGCCGGAGAAACGAACGCTGGGTGTCCCTTCTCCTGCCCCGCGACCGGCGTTCTTGCCCCGAAGCTTGGGGCAGTCGCGCTTGAGGTGCCCCACCTCACTGCACATGAAGCAGCGCGCCTTGCTAGCATCGATCGCGTTAACGCCAAGGTCAGTGTAGCCATCATCAGGGTCGTCGGGGTACTCCTCCTCCTCCTCGCCGGTGAGCTCCGTAGAGTACATCTGGTTCACCCGTCGCGGACCTGCAGTGGCTGACCTGAAGAAACGGCGCACCGAGGGTGCGCGCCCGCGAGACACCACGTCGGCCACCTGCAGAAGGTATCTCTGGATATTCAGGATGTCCCACTCCTTCCAGGGGACCTCAGCGTAGTGTTTGAATACCTCGTCCTGCAGCTCGGGGCTGAGCGCCTCGATGAATCTGATCTTGTACTCGTACCAGGTCATGTCGGTTAGATAAGCGGCGCTGGACTCAAACTTGGACAGAAACTCGCGATATGGGGTGGTCCCCTGGCGCAGCTTGCCGAAAGCGATCCGCTCGTGGAGCTCCGCGTCTGGGGGTATCAGCTTGCGGCGCACCCGGTCCATCAGCTCCTCCACGGTTTGCGGGTATGACTGGGATGCGATGCTCTCACAGTTCAGGATGCTCACCACCGAGGGGTCCATGCAGGTGTTAACCACATGTGGGATCAAATCGCAGGTGGCCAGTTCCCAGCTGTTGTGATTGCACCAAACGGTATACTGCTGTTGCCACATGCGTCCCCATTCGTCGACCTCTCGCGGTTTCATATCCGCGTGCAGCTTGGGTACATTCTTGAAGGTAGGCATCGGTGGGGCCTTTACCGTGTTAAGCTTAGGCCCCCGACCTCTCTGTAGGAGATGGAGCCGAATGTTGGAGGCTGCGACCGCGGGAGAGATCCGGATCTGTCCGGTGTGCCGTGTGTCCGGCGCACCTGTACCGACGAGGGGTGTTCGTACCCCGGGTCATCCAGTGCCACCCTGCTGAAACTGAGGTTGCCAGCAGGCGCAGGCGAGGGGACCACGCTTCGGTCAAGCACCCGTGGGCGCTGCGGTTGAGGTGCCGGGCGCTGGGCTGGCGTGTGAGCCTCCTCGTCGCGGGTGGTGACACTGCTCCGGGTCTCCTCTGGGCTGGTCCGTGGTCTATGAGTACCAACGGGCGGGCCCTGCGTGACAGATCCCTCGTCCGCCTCGTTAGTCCCTCCAGGTCATCGAACTCGCCATCTGCCCCTGGGACCTCCCCTTCCTCGTCCGAATACCATAGCGCCGTGGGTAACAGGGACGTGCTGCCGAAGGACACTCTGCGTCTGCCCCGGTGTGGGGGACCCGGTGGATGTCCCTGGGGCCGCCCCCGACCTGCCCAAGGATGCGTTGGCCGCCCGGTGCCTGGCTGCTGCTGGCGGTAGTGCAGGGTATCTCCATTCTCGTCTCCCTGCTGCTCTGGATCCGGTGGTAGCCATTGTGGTCTCGTCTGGGGTTGGTGCTGCTGCATCCGGGGTTGCTGCTGTTGCCATTGCTGTTGTGGTGACCGTTGCTGCTGCTGATGCTGCCTCTGCTGTTGCTGCTGCTGCTGCTGCTGCTGCTGCTGCTGCTGCTGCTGTTGTTGCTGTTGCTGTTGCTGCTGTTGCTGCTGCTGCTGCTGCTGTTGCTGCTGCTGCTGCTGCTGCTGCGGTTGCTGCTGCTGCTGGTACTCTGGGAGCCTCTCTCGGTCGTTCCTGTCATCTCCCTGCCTGGTTAAGGCGTCTATATTGTCCCCATCCGCTGGGGAGCTAGGTCTGGATCGTAGGGAGCCTTCCACAGGTCTCTCCATGACCTCACCTGTACCTGTCTCTACTTGTGGTGGTACCTCTAGCCCTTCTGTACCGTGCTCGTGGTTGTCTACCGGTTCTATCTCTCTATTATCTGGGTCTCTCTCCCTAAGCTCGTCTTCTGTCTCTCTGGCGTTCCTTGTTTGGTACCGTGTTGGCATGGTGCTCGTACCGGGACCTTACACAGCAGGCATCACCTCCCCAGGAAGAAGAGAGAGAGAAAGAGCAACCACGTGCTATGGATCTATAGATATAGAATCTAGTATCACTTCCTAGTAATAGTATCCTCTACTGTTTGCTAGGGCCAATGGTCAGCTGAGAGAAGGTAACTGTAACTGCTGTCCCCTCCCCCTGGCTGCTGAGCGTGGGTGGCTTGGAGCATTCACGAGTGATGTGCATCCCCTCAGGCAATGGCATATGTTCCCTAACAAACCTATCTGCATCTGCAATGTTATCAAACCCTTTCCACTTAGCACTAGAGCCTTGGGACAATATCTTATCTTTTATGTGTTCCTCACAAGTCTTCCAGCTGTAGAATATAGCAGGTCTACCCTTATCCCCGTCGTGAGCTACTGCATAGTAAGGATATCCAGACTGTCCACCCTTGTTTATTTTACGTCGGGGCATGTTACATCATAGTCTGGCAGCGGCTTGCAAGCAGGAGAGAAAGGGGAAACCCAGGCTACCTCTAATGCAGTGACCTTAAACAAACGAGGAGAGAGCACGGAGTGTAGTACAGCACACGCCCCCAGCCATCCGCGGCAAAGAGGCTATACAACGATTACACGGAGGTAAACACCGTCAACACAGTCGGCAACAGCCAGACGGTATTCACCCCCACAACATGTAAAACAACGAATGGTTGTCGTCCGCAACTTCCATTCGAACCAACGACATTCACACCCTATAGAGGCACAACGTATAACGAGAACCCCTACGCGTGCGAACCCGGAGAGGAAGCGAGCATGCCAGCTAGCCTTCCACAGGCATAGCTTGTATCCTATCTAGGGGACGCACCATAATCGATGACGTTATATCCTCCTGAGCTGGCCGCCACCCGGTGTCGTTGAAGGCAAGCCCTGGCCGCCACTAGGTGTCGTTGAAAGCAGGAGAGCTGAACGCTATCGTTTACAGCACCTCACCACAGGACTATTGCTAGCCCCGCCGAGTATCCCAGACTGGCCGCTTGCTGGCTAGGTCGTCGTTGAATCCCTTTACGGGCTGGCCGCCGACCAGTCAGCAGTCGTTGAATTCCGGAACCTCTACCTACGTCAAACTCAGCCTTGGTATCCTAATTGGCTCACTAACCCTCTCCGCGAGACTAGCAGTTAGCTAACCTTTCCAGCACATTTCCTCCGATAACCAGTGTTACGTCCCGGCCCAGACTCACCTAGCCTGAGCTACGTAGCGAAAGACCCTTCTTGCCGGAATTAGGAATAATCCAAGATAGCCTAAAGTAGGTTGCGCTTCACGACGTGAGTCGTGAGATATCTGGCATCACGGCTACTAAGCTAATTCAATCACGGCCAAGCTAATTAGTTCACACTTATAATGGCTAGCAATACCAATTACAAATGGATAATGCCCCGGGCTCAATGTGTAGGCGTATTCGCACTTATCAATCATTAAACCAAGAGGACGAGACTCTCGTCCTCGGACCAATTTAACCTAGGTTGATTGCGGCGCAGATACATGCCAATTTCCCTGGACCAATCCAAGCCAAACATTCCACGTAGGATCCGGGCCGACATCGACCCTCAACTACAGGATCCACGCCTAGTACTACGAATGGACTCAGAACTGACGCGGCGCCACCGCACCGGTTCCTAAAAGGGCAACCTAGGACCTAAATAACTAGTCCAATTCACACAAGAGTCAATGTCCATAAAACTTAGTACAACGGCCACAAGGCCTTAGTAATTTATTCCATTGTTACGTCCGACCTAAAGGGCCGGGACGTAACACACGTGCTAAGCTAAGCCTGACTAATCTAAACTACTGCTATATTCCCTAGACTGGGTTTGCTGGGGTGGCAGGGGGCGCCTGCCAGGGCTTGTGGTCGACGTGGATGCATGACGTCCCCCCTCCAGCCAGTATACCATTTTCCCCCCTGTACTCTGCCGGACTCAGCTGGATCGAGGTAGGTCGGCCATAGCTCCAGTCGCCGCTGTTGCTGTGCCACTGAGGGTCAAGTTGTCGTCCAGCGTGTAAGAAGTCCCCGAGAGCTTCAGACTTGCGGCATGAAAGTCCCCGACAGCTTATCCGCCATGTACTTAAAGGTGAGGTCCGAGCAGGGGAGGCGGGCCACTAGCCTTACCCCGCCGGCGCGTGGAAGGCGGCCGGACATCCGACGTACATCCGCAGCTCACCAGTGGGTTACATGGGGGTAAGAATGTCGCGCTTAAATGCCATGAGAAGAGACTCCGAGTTCTCACCTGCCGGCTGTGGTCGTTAAGTCAGCGCTTGACGATATGACATTGTGGCTGCGCTTGGCGAGGTCGGCCTCGATCCTCGATCGCGGATCGAGGTCGAGCATGTGCTGCTTGAGCTGTGCCGCGATGGTGGAGGTGGTGGAGGAGATGTGGTGCTTCAGCACGTCCGCCCAGGGCTGGGTGCATGCATGGGAGGAGCATCGCTGGCCGGGCCAGCAGATGCCGGCAGATGTCCTTCACCGCCTGGGTGGTGAGGCCTGGGGTGTTTTGCAGGCACTCCACAATGGCGATGGCGTTACGTTGTCCTTGAGGCGCTGGATGATGTCGAGGAGCTGCATGGGCCTTGATGTCGATCGGCGGTGGAGGTCCGGAGGCGGCAGTGGAGGTGGAGGCGAGGAGGGTGGAGGTGGAGGTGATGGTGGTGGAAACTTTCCACCACCATCACCTTAGGTGAGGGCCGGAGCTCAGCAGCCAGCGTACGTGCTGCCCATTGCTGCCACATAGTGCAGCAAGGGGAGTCATGTGCTGCTGGATCGAGGGCTTCCATAAGGATGGAGCGGACTCAGTGTGGGTGCGGAGATGGATGGAGCCCGCAGATCTGGACGCCATCAGAGCGCATGAGGAGAGAGTTGAGAACGGTGTGCTGGAGTTGCATGGGGGCAGGAGCACCCGACTTAACAACAGAGACCTGGCGTTAAACCAGGAGCCGTCCAGGGTGATGAGGCGGTTGATGCTGTCGAGATGGATGGCACAGGTTGTAAAGCGAGGCGTACGGTCCCCGAAGAAGATCGATGCAGTGCATAGCACTGGCCGGGGCCATGTGGCCGGTCCAGTACGTCGTGATGCAGTCGACTTTGAAAGGTTGGGGCCGAAAGCGCGGTTCTGTCGGGCGCGAGGCTGCTGGGCGACTGCGTTTGGTATTAGGCGATGCCGAAGGCGAGGCCTTAGTAGGAGCCGAGTGCAGTCAATGGCTCAGCCGCCAGGCTGCGTTGCGTAGTCGAGCCTTTGCTCGCCATAATATTGCGTTTTAGTAATTCGAGAAAATATATCAGCGTGTGCGCCTTAGAAAGACGAAGCGATTGTGATATTCACGGCCAAATTTGGTGCCCAAACGTGAAAGTTATATGAGCTCCGCCGTCCGGTCAGCCATGGCTACCTCGTGGCTCGTGGCTCGTGGCCGGCTCGTGTGGCGTCCACACGTGGACCACCAATTAATTATAATGGTTATTAGGAGCTGTTTTACTTCATTCCGCGGCATGTGGAGTGTCCCATGCCGGCTAGTACTTATAGTGATTTTGTCGTGGTATCTCTTGTTAGCGTTGGCTTTGTTTATCATTGGTTCATTGGGTGCATTCACTCTGATGTAGTAATTAATTAACTAATTAATTATCAACATCACTCCGTTGGGAGTCAATGTAGCACATATCCCTGAGAAGGGGCATATGGCTTTAATACATCCTAGGCTACTTCATGCAAGGGTGGGAATGTAAGCTACCCGCGCTCTAGGTGCACCAGGGCACCCGCACCACCATGCTGTCTCAGGTTCAACCCGCTAAGGGGGGGATCCTGGCACGGGGGAGGAAGATCATCATGGCTATACAAGAGCTAGGACATGGCTTCTCGACAGAGAGCATCTCTCTGCATGGCATAGCATGGCTAAATTCTTAATGAAACATCCATGGGGGTCCCATTATAATAGGCATGGCTTGGCTAAACATAGCCAGGGCGTAGCATGGCTGTACTAGGACTAGGCTAAGGTTATGGCTGGTTGTGTACCGTGCGTTGGCGGCACCTGACTAGGTGTGTGGGCACAGCTAGGCAAACATTCTAGGCATGGCTGCCTTAGCGGCAGTGACGCCAATGGTTACAAGCTAGGGATATTGCTATTCTAGCCCGCTGGGGGCGTCCACATCTTGTGATGTAGTAAGTAATTATAATTCTTGACGTGTATCAAGAGAAGGGGCATATGGCTTTCAATACATTCTGGGTTATACTTCCTGCAAGGGTAGGGTGTAAACTACATCTGCTCTGGGTGCACAAGGCGCACCTGCGCCACTATGTATTTGGACAGCAGCTAGTAAGGTGCGGACAGAGGGTGGAAGATGATCATGGCTAAACAATGGCTAAACAATGGCTACTAGGCATCATTGGCGTCTCAGCAGAGAGTATTATTAGCTCCTTGCATAGGCAAAGCTAGGCATAATTCAGCTGAATGCATCCTCCGTGAGGAGTCCCATCAAAGGCGCACATGCGCATCTAGGCGTGGGCCACGTGCTAAGCTAAGCCTGACTAGTCTACACTACTGCTACATACTCCCTAGTAGGCTCAGTGGGGTTGCTGGGGTGGCAGGGGGCGCCTGCCATGGCCGGGGCTTGTGGTCGTCTGGTCGACGTGGATGACTGCCCCCCTCCAGTATACCGGCTTCCCCCGGCCTGCGGTCTACCGGAGCTGAAGGTAGGTCGGCCATATATAGCTCCTGTCGCAGTTGTTGCTGCGCCAAGGTCAAGTCGTCGTCCAGCGTGTAGGAGGTTGTTTCGAGCTTCTTGCGGCGTTTAAGAAACAACAGCTTATCCGCTATGTAATCATTGAAGGCCAAAGAGGAGCTGGGGAGCCGGTCCAGCCTTACTCGGACGCGCGCAGGGAAGGCGGACAGCCGACATCCTGAGCTCACCATGCAGTGAGTTCCATGGGGGTAAGGATGTCGCTATGGCCGGTGCCCATAGAATTAGAGACTCGGAGTCCTCACCTGCCCGGCCGGCTGGTCGAAGTGCTTGACGAATTGACGCTGTGGCTGCGCTTGGTGATGTCGACCTCCTCAGTCGTGGAGGTCGAGCGTTTGTTGCTTAAGCGGTGCCGCGATGATGGAGGCGGTGGAGACCTGTGGTGTGGTGCTTCAGCATGTCCGCGCCCAGGTCGGGGTGGAAGGAGCATCGTCGGCTGGGCCAGCCGGGTGCTGGCCAAGCAGGTCCTGCATTGCCTGCATGGGCAGTGAGGCCTGCGGTGTTTTGCAGGCACTCCATGGCGATGGCGTACGTTGTCCTTGAGGCGCTGGTCGATGTCGAGGAGCTGGTCGCCGTGGTGGCGTCCACGGTGGTTTTGGAGGTGGCGGTGGCGCTGGTGCATGGAGAGGAGGGAGAGATCGGCAGCCAGCGTGCCGCCCAATGCCGCAACGTCTGCGGCAAGGGGGTTCACGTGCCGTTCAAGGAGCTTCGTGAGGATGGAACGAAATGTGGTTTCGGTGAGGGCGGGGGGGCGGGGGGCGGGAGATCCCAGATCTCGGCCTCGGTGCGCCCGAGGAGGGAGCAGAGAGCGATGCACTGAAGGCGGGGGCGAGGGGTAACGTGAAGAAGGTCAGCAGCGTTTTGGAGCGAATGCGGGGCCTGGGACTGAGCCGGTCCCAGTGTTGAGGTGAATCGATCATGCTGGCCATGAAGGTGCCGGCGCGTGCAGTTCCACAAGCGAGGCATGCGTGCCGAAAAACACGTCATCCATAAATTGGATCGGGTTGCATTACCAATAGTCAGAAGAGGTGACGTCGAAGTCGACCTCGCGCGCCAGCGCGGAACGACCGTAGGGAGACTGCGTTTGGGCTCAGGCGATGCCGAGGGCCGGCGCGAGGCTGCAGGAGCCGAGTAGACCACTATAACGCTTGGTTAGTGCCACTGCTGCGTGCGAGGCCGGGAGGCGGAACTGCAGCCGTCCGGAGCTGCAGGCGTGTTTGCATTGCTCATCCTCCAAACTGCGTTGCGTCGTGGAGCGTTTTCTCATCATGATATTGCGTATTAGCTTCGGGCTCACGTGCATGACGCAGTCAGGTGTCTATTAACTAATTAATTATTAATTAGTTAATTGCTGACCACGCCCCTGGCTTCGAGACTCGGAATGAGCCTGGGAAATCAACCCCTAAGTGGTCTTGAGGCCCATTTTCCGCCAAAAATCGACTTAGAGCCGATGCATTGGCCCCTTCTTGGGCGACCAAATGCCGCAAAAACTACTGCGCCGGCTCCATCCATCAGGGCCATGATGGAATACCTGCAATTCCACACGGTCATGCCTTTGATCAGGCTGTGTGCAGATCTTCATGTGCAACAGTACCCTCAGCCGTCGTAATTATTTTTCTAATGAGATTAGCATAGTACTCTGTGTCATTCCTATGCGCATGACAAGCAAGTACTTACCTACTTACTTACCCACAGCCGTATGTATACATGACTTGATAAAGGCGGAATGCCTTATACCGCCCTCCTCCAGGTCCCGAATCGGGGCCAAACAACAAATCCCCATTCTACCCTACAAAAAAGTCCTCACACCAGACTTTCCCCTGCTCCCTAATTGACACAATTGATTACTGTTCCACCCAAGGTTTGTGCGTGTCATCGATGAGTAGCCCCCAATTCAAGAATGCATGACCCTCACCAGCCGAGCGTGCAATGACGACCACCCAACCTAAGCGAGAATCCCCAACCAAGAGCCGCGTTGCTCAAATTAATCCACAAAAAACCTAGACTGCGCGTCAGGGCAGGTGGGCACCACCCCGTCATACGAAGGGGGAGATTGCTTGGCGGACGCTGGCAATAACATGTTGTTCCAGAGACCGACAGCCATTTGTTCATTGGCCAGGCCTGCGGGGACATTATCAAGCCCATGGAAGTATTGTCAGTACATTCATCCCTATTGGAGGCAGCATCCTGATTCACAGGTCGACTGCCATTCGTTCATTGATCAGTCCTGTACACACTAGCGGTCTCGAATATGACAACTCATGAACGCATAGTCAGTACATTCATAATGGTACTAAAGCATCAACGTGGTCCAGAGACAGGCCACCACCTGCTGATTGGCCAGGCCTGTGTGGGCATCATCAAGACTATGTGGCATATACACGAATACGAATATTACCATCACGGTATATACAAAACGGCGTAGGGGCCATCACGGCCGCAACGTGGGACTCTACCTGTTGCTAAGCCAAGCAACCAAGAGTCAGCGCTTGGTTCAAACACCATCATCGAAATGGAGTAGTTGATTGATGATTCTTTGGATCCTGGAGCGCTTGGTTCAAGGAGATGCGTCAGGGACAACGAATTGTGATTCTTGAACAACCGAGGCACTGTTCAATTTCAGATGCACAACTACCCGGGCGTGGGATTTGAACAAGCAAACCTGAACCCCCCCTAAATGGGCACATGCTCCGCCCGAGGTCACAAATATATATATATATATTTATATTCATTGAGAATGATAGATTACGGAGGTGAGATGGGCATGCAACATAAGGAAAAACCCGATAAGGAGAATAACCCTGAAGAAACTAATAGGATATATATATTAAAAAGTATAATTACTTACAACTGAGTGAAGGCACCCAATTAAAAATAAACATATACTACTATAGTAGTACATTTAAAAGGAGGGAGTACGCCCCAGGCCACGAAGCCAAGTATCCAGGCCACCACAGGACAGGCCAAGCCAAACCAAGCCAAGTATCCAGGCCACCACAGGACAGGCCAAGCCAAACCAAGCCAAGTACCCAGGCCACCACAGGACAGGCCAAGCCAAACCAAGCCAAGTATCCAGGCCACCACAGGACAGGCCAAGCCAAACCAAGCCAAGTATCCAGCCAAGTTTCCAGGCCACCACAGGACAGGCCAAGCCAAACCAAGCCAAGCCTCCAGCACCGGCCAAACAAGGAGGGTGTCCAGCACAGGACAAACGGGGCATGTGGAACAGGCCCAAGACGGCTGAAAGCACCTACCCGAGGGGTGGTAGCAGTCCAGCTTGGAGACATAGTCCGAGGACGTGATGACCTCTGCGGTACACGAGCCAAGGAAAGTTTCAGGGGGGCCCGCAACAAGGCAGTGGACGGGGCAGAACGCCATTAGTTGTGGCCCCTTTCAAATGATATCTGCAACGAGCAGGCCACTGACAATAGAACACAAAATAAACTGAAGTCTTTATCCCCAGCGTGAAAAAAGAAAATCAAAGGCAGCAAATGAGATGGAGGAGCCACTTGCGGTCTGATCAAAATGAAACCCAAGAAACAACATAGTAAGGAATGCCAGGGAGTAGTATGTACGATACTGGTAAGGCAATTACAGAAAAATAATTATAATACACACTATGAGAGTGTAGCAGTGGACAGGAGGATGCTGGGATATCTACGCCTAGGTGGGGGCGCTCTCTTGCCCCCCCCCACCGCCCCTTACCCCCAATCCACCGTGGAATGCATATTGCCGCCCCCGGGCCCCGCCCGGCCACCTCACGGTTACTGCCTTGTTGCGGAAAGCATAAGGCCGCCCGTATTCCCCCCTCAAGGACTCCCCACCCCCACGCCCACCCCATCTGTAGCCCCAGGGTCTGCGGATGGTGGATGACAGCTCCTACACACACAGTTACCATGACAGCTCATACGCACACATCATGATGTCGCTCGAAAAGGTTGAGGAAGGGGGGACTGTGTAGCTTACCCCCCACCAAGAAGGGCTGTTTGACCACCGCAAAGTCATCGTGGTTCTCCTTGCGCCATCTCCGGACAACTGCGCGCAAGAGCGGTGAGTTCATAACATAAAAATTGAGAGGGGGAAAAAAGCATTATTTTGCAGCCAGGAAAAATCAGTAACCAACGGCAACCTCACGGTGGTCCCATCGGCACAGGTTTGCGACGCAGCCCTGCGCAAATCCATCCCTGCCACCAAATCCATCCCTGCCACCAAATCCATCCCTGCCACCAAATCCATCCCTGCCACCAAATCCATCCCTGCCACCAAATCCATCCCTGCCGCCAAATCCATCCCTGCGCACACCCTGGTCACATACACATCGCGCCCACATCAGTTGCGTCTCAGTGGGAAAAAGGTTCAGTACTAGGTTGCAGAGCTCAATAATAATAGCGGGACCTTTGGAACGTCAATATTCGCGAAAGCAATAGGAATCCTGAAATACTCAGAAAGCGTGGCGAGGAAAGGGACACCGATGGCAGCAAGTGATCATTGGCCGCTGTCACGGAATTATTATAGTTAGCATCATAGAAGGTACTCACAACAACTACGGTTAACCGGCTGCTGTCACAATCAATCCACTTGAAAGTTGTTCAAAACCTGCCAACCCGCTGTTGTGGATGGCCACCCTGCAGGCAAGAACATCACCACTTTAGACCACACACGCAGGCCGAACTACACTCATCCAACACACCACACACAGCCAAACCCACTGTCGTCGATGGCGTTCTTGTTCACAAGAGATGCTACTATCACGACTCCATACTCCATTATGATACCACTAACTATCAACCCACTATGGGTCCCATCAACCATGCCAACCAATCATTCCATGCCCATTAATTAATGAAGGGTTTCTAATGGGCAACCCACTGTTGTCGATGGCGTTGTTGTACGCCAGCCGCAGCTCCTTGACCCTCGCGCGCGAGTCGTCTGAGTCGTGCAGAGGGGGGCACTCCTGCAGAAACTTCCACACGGCACGGCAGGACGCGGTCGCAGGGATGTCCAGCACCTGCGACCAGGGGCAGCCGGCGACATGGACGGGGTTCAATATTTGTATTGAAATGAATATATATTTTTAGTATTCGTATTGGAAGGGGGATGCCGAGCACCTGCCACCCGGAGCCTATCGATGAGACAGCCCGCGCACGAGGAGCACATGGCCACAAGGGACAGGGTTCAAAATAGGGCGCGTTGTCCCTGTTATGCATCTAGCGCCTGGCAAAACCGGCAGCTGGTTGCATTCAGTGTTTGTATTGGAAGGGAAGGGGTACAAAGGTGACCTGTTACGCATCTAGCACCTGGCACGAGGAGCGCCTGGCCAAACCGGGGGAAAAACGCAAACTGGTGGTTTGAGAGAAAGAGCAGGTACCACAAATATGATGGAGGGACCCCGACCAGACATCATGAATAGCAATGTGTGCATAGTGTGTGTGGGGGGGGGGCGAACCGGGGGGTTCCATGGGGGGAGGATGACAAAGGCGACAGATAACCCTTGGACAGAATACGTAGCAATGTGTGCGTAGTGCACACCTAGTGCATAGAGATAACCCAAGCGATAACCCTGGCCACAATTCACGTAGAATGGTATTCGCACTCAAAAGGGAGGGCAGCGGCTGCCTATGACACCTGGCACGGTTACGTCTGCCACGAGGGGCACCTGGCCTGAAAGGGGGGGGGGTGGCAAAAAAGGTGGTGTAGGTGCGGGGTGCGGATAATGAAGGGCATGGATCATGCGAGTTTTTCGTATTCGTGCTATTCAAGAGCTCTATTATGAAGGGCATGGGTAGTGGGAGTCATTTTTATTCGTGGTATTAAAGAGTTATGTTTTAACAAAGTGACTGTGTCAGCGTGAATTGAGGGGAAATTTCATTGATAGAACCAACCTCTCCTGTTTATTTTTAGCCTATACCTGACCAGCTCAGAGGGAGCATGTTTCTAACACTCCCCACCCCCCACCCCCCAGCCCCCTTCCCAAAGTTCTGGTACAATTTCCCGATAAACCTGTCCCCCCCCAAAGTATACCTGACTCAGCTCAAATAGCGGGAACAGGTCTTAATTATGGTTGCAAGGTGCCTTATTGTGTTCATACCACCATGCCACCTGCGTCAGCTCAAACAGGTCTCGAAACTCTTGACTAGGTTTGTAAGGTGCGGTGCCCTATTGTATTTATAGCGCCATACTACCTGCGTCAGCTCGAACAGGGGGAGCCAGGATTAACCATGTGAGTAATGTGCCAGATCCTGTGTTTCCTACATGCGACGCACCTGGGTGAGCTCGAACAGGGGAAGCACGTTCACAAAGACGCGCTTGAACGCCGCGCGCAACTTCATCAGAGCCGCGTCCAGGCCGCTGTACCACGGCAGGACGAGGCAAGAAGGTGACAGCAACAAGTACAATAGGGCAGCAATACAAGACAAATACAAGAAGTGAATGATGACAGCAATAAGTGCAAGATGACAGGATGCCCTTTTAGGAGGACGTCTGAGATATCGGAGATTAATGCCAAGCGGTAGCCACAGCGAGAGGTCAGCGATTTACAGGATACACGGCGCCATGCACACTTGATGAAGTAACCATGACCATCCTTTGAAGCCAGCTGCAACGCCACAGGGAGAGGCCAGCAATAGAGAGGCCAGCGGTTCATGTGATACCTACTTGAGGTAATATAGATCAGCAATACAACTGTATGGAGAGGCCATCCTTTGAGTCTAGTGGGACACCTAGTAGCAAATATAAATCAGTAAGGAGAGGCCATTCGTTGATATTAATATAACACATCATAGGACACACGAGTCAGCCATGATACTATATGAAGACAGAAGAGGCCATCCCCTGAGACTAGTAGGGGGGGGGGGGGAAGTAGGAGGTAGTCAGAGGGCACTGCGTGGGAGGCCAGCCAATCTAACCAAGGTGTTTTTGCGATGCGGGAAAAAAATCAGTGCCCGCTGCACATCCGCTGTAGTGGTGGAGGCAACGAAACGAAAATATGCGGTACGAGGCAATCTTGCAAGAGGCCTTTGAGCGGAAAGGCATCCGCATTAGTTACTAATAACATATCCACGTACAAGGCACAAGGCATCGCTTGTTGGGAGAAAGGCGCACCGACAAGGCGCAGTAAAGCATGCACTGGGTCCTAGCCAGGACACATAGACTCTCATATCAAGCATCGATTCTTCTATTGAGCACACCAAATGCTGAGGCTGCTAGCTGAAGGTATGCTGGCGGAAGGCGGAGAGGTTCTTACGCAAAAAAATATTAATCAATGAATAAATAAATGAAACCACAAACAAACAAACAAACAAGTAAACTAACTAACTAACTAACTAACTAACTAACTAACTTACCAACTAACTGACTGACTGACTGACTGACTGACTGACTGACTGACTGACTGACTGACTGACTGACTGACTGACTGACTGACTGACTGACTGACTGACTGACTGACTGACTGACTGAATGACTGACTGACTGACTGGCTGGCTGGCTGGCTGGCTGGCTGGCTGGCTGGCTGGCTGGCTGGCTGGCTGGCTGGCTGGCTGGCTGGCTGGCTGGCTGGCTGGCTGGCTGGCTGGCTGGCTGGCTGGCTGGCTGGCTGGCTGGCTGGCTGGCTGGCTGGCTGGCTGGCTGGCTGGCTGGCTGGCTGGCTGGCTGGCTGGCTGGCTGGCTGGCTGGCTGGCTGGCTGACTGACTGACTGACTGGCTGACTGACTGACTAACTAACTAACTAACTAACTAACTAACAAATAAGAGACCGTTTGTACTCCATGTGCTGGCATAACTAGCAAGAAACCCACAACAAGCCATTATCGCAACCCACATATATAATCCCCCCTCCTGCAGCCCCCTGAACACTGGAACTTGGCATCTGCTGATTCTGGCCCACGCTGTCCCGTCACCATTCGAAAAACTCACGAAACCCCGGCTGGCTATCAATCCCTTGTCCAACACTCGTTCCCCTAGTGTATCCGGCTAACTCAGCCAGCACTCATTCACTTGAACCACTTGAACCACTTGCATCACTTGCACCACTTGCACCCCTGGAACCGCTGGAACTACTTGAACCCACACAGACTACACACTGCTGAAACTTGGCAACCCCTCATTCCCCGCCACCATTCCAACGCAGCACTCACCTGACACCCCCTCACAGGTGGGCTTGGCACACACCCGGCCCACCTCACCGTTCAAACACAAAACCCCATGATTTTTCACACCCATCCCCATCCCCGCTCCAACACCAAAATCCTCACACTGTGGACTTTGGCAAAGACCCAACCCCTCACAAGACCCGTGCCCCTCACTGTTTGAACTAGACTAAAAGAGACCCCCCCTGCCAAGCAGTCCCCTCACACCAGCCATGCCCTCACTGTTTGAGCTAGAGCCCTCCCCCTTTCTCCCCCCCAAGCCGTCCCCCCCCAGTCGAGACATAGCAAGAGCCCATTCTACCCTACCTACCGTTCGAGACTGAGCATTCACTCTCCTCTCTCACCGTTCACAACACAGAAAGCCCCCATCTCCCTCACCGCTCAAACTCGGCGGGGTCGGAAACGGTCGGGTCGTCCAGCATCGCGCAAATGTTGTTGACGCCGATGAGGACCTGCGAGGGCATGTAAGTGTTGCAGCGAGTGAGTGCATGTTAGGTGTATGTGTATACTACTACTACTATGTGAGTAACGTGTATACTACTACTACTACTACTACTACTACTACTACTACTACTACTACTACTACTACTACTACTACTACTACTACTACTACTACTACTACTACTACTACTACTACTACTACTACTACTACTACTACTACTACTACTACTACTACTACTACTACTACTACTACTACTGCTGCTGCTGCTGCTGCTACTACTACTGCTACTACTGCTACTACTACTAGTAGTACTACCGCTACTACTACTACTACTACTACTGCTACTGCTACTACTCCTGCTACTACTACTACTACTACTACTACTACTACTACTACTACTACTACTACTACTACTACTACTACTACTACTACTGCTGCTGCTGCTGCTACTACTACTGCTACTACCGCTACTACTACTACTAGTACTACCGCTACTACTACTACTACTACTGCTACTGCTACTACTCCTGCTACTACTACTACTACTACTACTACTACTACTACTACTACTACTACTACTGCTGCTGCTGCTGCTGCTGCTGCTGCTGCTGCTGCTGCTGCTGCTGCTGCTGCTGCTGCTGCTGCTGCTGCTGCTGCTGCTGCTGCTGCTGCTGCTGCTGCTGCTGCTGCTGCTGCTGCTGCTGCTGCTGCTGCTGCTGCTGCTGCTGCTGCTGCTGCTGCTGGCTACTACGACGACGACGACGACGACTACTGCGTGAGTGTTGTGTGCACTACTGTGCGAGTAATGGGCACACTACTGCGTGAGTGTTGTGTGCACTACTGTGTGAGTAATGGGCACACTTCTGTGTGAGTGTTGTGTGCACTACTGTGTGAGTAATGGGCACACTACTGCGTGAGTGTTGTGTGCACTACTGTGCGAGTAATGGGCACACTTCTGTGTGAGTGTTGTGTGCACTACTGTGTGAGTAATGGGCACACTACTGCGTGAGTGTTGTGTGCACTACTGTGCGAGTAATGGGCACACTTCTGTGTGAGTGTTGTGTGCACTACTGTGTGAGTGTCGTTGACGCCGATAAGTGCCTGCGAGGCGAGCGTGTGTACAACGTTGTTGTACTCTTCTCGCGTACGCTTGATGTAGGTATTTTATGCCATGCGATGCAAAGAGTGAGTTTCCAAACAAGTATAGGCGTGCAGCCATGTGCAACATTTTCACGATCCAACCCCCTAATAACATGCACGTGATCGTTGTTGACGCCGATGTGGGGGGGGGGGGGTGAGAGAGGTTGCGTAAGCTAGATCCAGGGGATGTCGAGGCATAGCAGTCTCGTAGCTAGATCTATGCCAGCATCGCCGAGGTGTGTTGTAGACGCCGATGGGTGTGTGTGAGAGTACCCAGGGAGTACCACATAAGCATGGTGCCATGCCATGCCATGCCATGCCATGCCATGCCATGCCATGCCATGCCATGCCATGCCATGCCATGCCATGCCATGCCATGCCATGCCATGCCATGCCATGCCATGCCATGCCATGCCATGCCATGCCATGCCATGCCATGCCATGCCATGCCATGCCATGCCATGCCATGCCATGCCATGCCATGCCATGCCATGCCCATGCCATGCCATGCGATGCCATGCACAAGTGCAGGTGTCCGAGACATGCAACTGCCACGATCGTGTATACATGTACACGCGTGTGTGTGTGTGTTCTTGACGCCAACGTAGCGCTACACGCTACCTCAGGTAAAGGTAAGGTAAGGTAAGGTAAGGTAAGGTAAGGTAAGGTAAGGTAAGGTAAGGTAAGGTAAGGTAAGGTAAGGTAAGGTAAGGTAAGGTAAGGTAAGGTAAGGTAAGGTAAGGTAAGGTAAGGTAAGGTAAGGTAAGGTAAGGTAAGGTAAGGTAAGGTAAGGTAAGGTAAGGTAAGGTAAGGTAAGGTAAGGTAAGGTAAGGTAAGGTAAGGTAAGGTAAGGTAAGGTAAGGTAAGGTAAGGTAAGGTAAGGTAAGGTAAGGTAAGGTAAGGTAAGGTAAGGTAAGGTAAGGTAAGGTAAGGTAAGGTAAGGTAAGGTAAGGTAAGGTAAGGTAAGGTAAGGTAAGGAAAGGTAAGGTAAGGAAAGGTAAGGTAAGGTAAGGTAAGGTAAGGTAAGGTAAGGTAAGGTAAGGTAAGGTAAGGTAAGGTAAGGTAAGGTAAGGTAAGGTAAGGTAAGGTAAGGTAAGGTAAGGTAAGGTAAGGTAAGGTAAGGTAAGGTAAGGTAAGGTAAGGTAAGGTAAGGTAAGGTAAGGTAAGGTAAGGTAAGGTAAGGTAAGGTAAGGTAAGGTAAGGTAAGGTAAGGTAAGGTAAGGTAAGGTAAGGTAAGGTAAGGTAAGGTAAGGTAAGGTAAGGTAAGGTAAGGTAAGGTAAGGTAAGGTAAGGTAAGGTAAGGTAAGGTAAGGTAAGGTAAGGTAAGGTAAGGTAAGGTAAGGTAAGGTAAGGTAAGGTAAGGTAAGGTAAGGTAAGGTAAGGTAAGGTAAGGTAAGGTAAGGTAAGGTAAGGTAAGGTAAGGTAAGGTAAGGTAAGGTAAGGTAAGGTAAGGTAAGGTAAGGTAAGGTAAGGTAAGGTAAGGTAAGGTAAGGTAAGGTAAGGTAAGGTAAGGTAAGGTAAGGTAAGGTAAGGTAAGGTAAGGTAAGGTAAGGTAAGGTAAGGTAAGGTAAGGTAAGGTAAGGTAAGGTAAGGTAAGGTAAGGTAAGGTAAGGTAAGGTAAGGTAAGGTAAGGTAAGGTAAGGTAAGGTAAGGTAAGGTAAGGTAAGGTAAGGTAAGGTAAGGTAAGGTAAGGTAAGGTAAGGTAAGGTAAGGTAAGGTAAGGTAAGGTAAGGTAAGGTAAGGTAAGGTAAGGTGAAGGTGAAGGTCAGGTAAAGGTCAGAACCTGCGAGGACTTGCTCCGAAATGCAAGTGTACGTGACATTCATTGAGTCAGGGGCTGCCGTTGGGAGAGTCACGGGGTACAAACTGTTTAGGGTACTAACTTAAGCTTGTTGTACTTGACATGCATATGCATATGTGTGTATTTGTGTGATGCGTGAATGTTGTCTGTGCGTGTAAAAGAGAGAGGAGTGGGAAGGCGTGGACGTGGGAGGGAGGGAGGGAGGGAGGGAGGGAGGGAGGGAGGGAGGGAGGGAGGGAGGGAGGGAGGGAGGGAGGGAGGGAGGGAGGGAGGGAGGGAGGGAGGGAGGGAGGGAGGGAGGGAGGGAGGGAGGGAGGGAGGGAGGGAGGGAGGGAGGGAGGGAGGGAGGGAGGGAGGGAGGGAGGGAGGGAGGGAGGGAGGGAGGGAGGGAGGGAGGAGGGAGGGAGGGAGGGAGGGAGGGAGGGAGGGAGGGAGGGAGGGAGGGAGGGAGGGAGGGAGGGAGGGAGGGAGAGATGGCACTGTGATAAGATATCGGATGGCACTGTGATAAGATCATAAGACATAGGACGGTAATATCGGGTGGCATGCGAGTAACCCTAGTCCCGACTAAATACGAGATAGGATGGCAATACTAATGATCGGGTGGCAGGTGGGCAACCCAACACCCCCAGACGCGCAGGAGTTGCTCGCCACCACATAGTCACCGGCAGACACATGGGACGGGGATGTTGGGTGGGACGCACTTGAACACACGAGCGTGCTCACACACATACACACATAGGCACACAGGCACACAGACACACAGACACACAGGCACACAGACACACTCACTCACTTACTCACCCACCCACCCACCCACCCACCCACCCACCCACCCACCCACCCACCCACCCACCCACCCACCCACCCACCCACCCACCCACCCACCCACCCACCCACCCACCCACCCACCCACCCACCCACCCACCCACCCACCCACCCACCCACCCACCCACCCACCCACCCACCCACCCACCCACCCACCCACCCACCCACCCACCCACCCACCCACCCACCCACCCACCCACCCACCCACCCACCCACCCACCCACCCACCCACCCACCCACCCACCCACCCACCCACCCACCCACCCACCCACCCACCCACCCACCCACCCACCCACCCACCCACCCACCCACCCACTCGCTCGCTCGCTCACTCGCTCACTCTCTCTCACTCACACTCTCTCTCTCTCACACACACACACGCACACACACACATCCACAAAGACACGTACGCACACACTACTATACTATAGTGACCACACCCACACCCACACCCACACACAGACGCACAGACGCACACATACACTAAGAGACGAGGATCACAAGACACGCGAGCACGCGCCGACCGTCTAAAAATACAAACAGTGGGCAGTGGGTTAGGGTTAGTGGGCGGATGTCGTTACATGCGCTCTTCATCTGCCCGCCGCCGCTGCGAGCACTCACAGTGACCAGCTTCTCGCAGTGACCAGCAAGTTACAGTGACCAGCTACTGATGGTGATCAGCTACTTACAGTGACCAACTCACTGTAACCAGGTACTCACAGTGACCAACTTCCAGTCGTCATCGCGCATGCCACCCTGCCGCGCCATCTGCGGTCATACCAACAAACAAACAAAGAGGCTTGTCAGGCAAGGAAATTTTTTATATGCAAGTGACGACGGCAAGGAAACCGGTCTGGGTGCGTTTGAAGATCTAAGACGCCCAACGAAACCACTTGGAAACTGTGGAAGGCCTATAGACCGTAGGTTCACGTAGTAAACTGTAGGCCTTTATGCCTATCTGCTCCGCCGCCATTTGCCTATAATGGCCTCTATGCAAAAATGACCAGAATTATAGGCAAATATTGCATATAATGTCCGAGGGCACAGAAAGCCCATGGCTACAAAGCAGCAGCCTCCATAACAAACTCAACAACTAGTTGTAATGCAGCGGCCCTGGGTGGCTCACCACTGGAGAACCAGCATCACTCAATGGTAGGTCCCCATTACACCTTCTACGAAGGTCATCCCATGTACCCCTGCTAACAAGCCATGTTCATACCCCCCCCCCCAAGCTTTCCGGGGCAAAAAAGAGAAGGAAAGAAAAGGAAAGAAAAAGAGAAACCAAAACAAGAAGAGAAAAACTCTGAAAGCCCCCAAATCGTCTGCGCGACAAATGGAGACCGCCATGGCAGTGTTGACCCAGAAACAGATATTTTCCTATCCCTCGCATCTTCCATTCCCACCAGCCGGCTTGGCCATAAAGGTCACTCAGTCGTCCATTGGGTTGGTCAGGTATATCCCCCCTGTCACACACGCACATCAGCTGTTGTGCGCATCAGCTCTTACATCAGCTACCGCACACATGCTCTTCCCCCCCCCCCCCCCCCCCCCTCACTTACCCACACGATGCATATCTCCTACTCCAGCCCTACACTCCTCACAAGTCCTGCGCTACCACCCACCGGCGTAGCCAATACTGAAACATTCATTACATCGGTATAGCCAATACTGAAACATTCATTACATCGGTATAGCCAATATTGAGACATTTATTACATCGATATGAATCACCCGCCTGTGTAGGCAACAGGGAAACATGCATCACACACTACTAGTGGAACCGTCTCTGTATGGATCACCCACCGGCGTAGGCGAATTTTAGATTTGAACTTGTAATTTAACACTGCATGTGGCATACCGTCACCAGAAAGCAACAAACGTGAAAACGCCTGCAGCCCAAATCATACAAGCGGTGTATGATCAATCACCCACCTGGTCTTCCAAATAGCCTACCCGCGCGGCCATCATCTCCACCCCCCTCCCCACACAGTGTATCCTGTGCTACCCACCCACACACTCAGTGTCTATATAGTGTCACACACTCAGTGTATATATTCATTGAGAATGATAAATTACGGAGGTGAGATGGGCATGCAACATAAGGAAAACCCCGAAAAGAAGAAGAACCCTGAAGAAATTCCCCTCAGTGTATATATAGTGCCATAGTATCTAACCACCTTGCCGGATATCAAGGAGACAACCAGCGCAGGCCAGTAAGGATAGGTATACAACTAATCAATTCATACACACGACACTAATCGATTCCTACACCTTTCTTATCACTCGCGCATACTAACCCAGCCACAATGTCCTCCAGACAGTCCACCCGCGCGGCCGGGTGCTCCACCCATGCACCTGGTGTAGCTATTTAACCGATTATTTATTTATCTACGCACTACGAGTGTAAGTAGTATTGAACCCCCCACCATGTCTTCCAAGTAGCCCACCTGCGCGGTGCATGTAACTATCTAACCTAACAAATAAATAAACACATAAATACGTACTAATATACATTAACTGATTGACTACTCGTGTAGTATACATGACGCAGCCCACCTGATCCTCCAAATAGTCGACCTGCGCGGCCAGGTGTTCCACCTTTGCGTTGCTCTGCGCCGCGTTGAGGTGGCAGATGAAGTGGTCGTTGGGGAGCACGCTACGGTTGCGGAACACGACCGCGTCCAGGATGCCTGCGCGACCACAGGGGGAGGGTTTCTCACACAACGGGAGGGGAGGCATCGCACACAAGAGGAGGCATCACACACAAGGGGAGGGTCCACAGGGCCAGGTACCTTGAGCTGTTATATATTATTGTTATATTACTAGAGTTTCTGTATATACTACTAGTAGTACATATAGAGGGTATAGATTACTAGTACATAAAGAGGGTATAGACTACTAGTAGTACTGTAGTACATAAAGAGGGTATATACTACTAGTAGTACATAAAGAGGGTAAATACTACTGGTAGTACATAAAGAGGGTAAATACTACTGGTAGTACACTACTATTCTATTAGTGTTACAGTGCACGATCACAGCGGGAGAGATCTTGAGCCATTCGTAGTATATGTTATTGTCAAATTACTAGGGCTTCTTTTACTAGTACATGGCACGATCACAGCGGGAGGGATCATGCAGGAGATATCAAAGTCAAGGGGAGATAGGATCACAGGGGGGGGGTAGTATACTTCAGCGATTGTGGTCTAAAGGGGAGCACAGAGAGGAGGGATGCTGTGGTTGCGGGCCACCACCGCGTCCATTATGCCTGCACGATGGCCGGTGAACCGAACAGTCAGACTACTTGGTACCTAAACGGACCAGAAGGGGGTACTTTAAATTTACCAGAAGGGAAGCATGGGGGCGAGGATACTATGGTGCGGAAGGACGCTGTGGAAAGCCTGTCTCGTATGACCTGTCTCCTAAATTTGTTACTAAAACTTATTTAATTAACACCTCATATGACCTGTCTCCTACGAGTGCGTGTCCGGGGCAAGTACGGTTCAGGTAAAACCTGCGATGGGATGAGAAATCGGGTAAGAGAAAGAGCATGGCACTGGCGTAGTACCAAATTGTATCCGTATTGCCAACTACTAGCGCTATATTTGGACGCGTCGAATAGGCCTGCACGTGATGAATGGATTGGATTGGCCGCACGTGGGATGCCGGTAGCAGACGCTTCATCCACACCATGCAGAGTGACCATATCCTACTCTATAGTGACCACAACCGACTCTAGAGTGGCTATATCCTAGTCTAAAACAGGGCAGAGTAGGGTATCAGCTCCGTTCTGTGACAAAGAAATTCTACTTATTCTAGTACCACACAGCACCTGAGATGCCGATCGAACAGCGTTGCGACACCTGGCGTGACTACAGTATGCAGCCACCATAATATGCTCCAGAGTGGCTACAGCAGGGCAGCAAGCACTATCGCTGCGCTGCACCCGTGATGCCGATGAATGTGCCCCATGTAGACAGCCCATGGATCACCGAGTGCTCATATTCTACCTAAAGTGACCATACTGTAGTACTCAGAGTACTTAGAGAAACTTAGAGTAGCAGCACCACGCCGCACCCGTGATGCCAATGGACGCGCGATCCACGGAACATGGAGTGGCGGTATGGTGACTGTATGGTGACTGTATTGTACTCTAGAGTGACGACAGAAGGGTGGTCTCGTGCATCAGTGCGGCCGTGCCGCACACGTGATGTCGATGGGCGCGCGGTCCACAACAGACACGATACAAAGAGGCTGTGTTTCATCCCAGAGTGACTATAGTAGGCTACCCCCGTGCCAAGATATTTCGCCGCGCCGCACCTGTGATGCCGATTGAGGCGCCGTACACGTCGCTCTGCACGCGTTGACAAGAATAAGAGGTAGGACGAGAATTAAGAACAATCACTTTGGCGAAGCAAATAGCGACAATAATTATGCAAGGGGTGGCCGTACACATCGCTCTGCAAGGCTTGCCACGCGTTGACCAGAATAAGATGTACGACACGAACAAGCAATCTGCAAGGATTCTTGGAGGGTGGGTGCGCCGTAGACGTTGGCACGCGTTGACAAGGGTACGACAAGAATTAACTACAATTAGTTAGACAAAGTAATCAGCGGCAGCAACTAGCAACAATAACGAGATGAAGCAATGAGCAACAATAATTAGACGGGCGATGTCCGTACATGCGGCAAGGCTCCGCGGTGACGGACAAGGCATAACAAAGAAGTGCGGCAAGTGGGCAGTTGGTAGATAGCCAGGTGGCAAACGGTATGATGAGTGGTATGCCAAGCGGGCACTTGGTATGGAAAAAGAAAAAAGCGCTATGGGCAAGGGCACGGCGAGGGGCGTTGGAAAAATGTGTCACGGCGAGGGGCATTAGAAAAATGACACCGCAAGTGTTATGGAAAGGCATGCGACCGGATGCCCACGTGGCATGGCAACGATGTGCCGCCACAAACGGCAGGCAAAGGGGCAGACGTTAGAATAAGTTATTGCCAACTACACAGCTGAATAGCTTTTAGCTATTACTTTTTGGTGCGTGCACTCAAGGTTGACGCACATCCTGCACAGGATGTGCGTCAACCTTGAGAGGACGCACAAAAAGTAATCGCTAAAAGCTATTCAACTCACAGCACGACACAAACATGGGATTTGTAAAACAGACAGAAAACCTGGCCCCCCACCTGGCCCACAATCTTCAGAAAGTTGGGAATCGTCGGCTGCCCCGCGTTACCACCGATGCTGAAAACGTCACCTGCAGAACGCGGCATGGTGCATTGTGCAAAGAGCGCAACACGTTTGCAGCAAAGATGAGATGGCCGGAACACGCCCAAGGCTCACGGAATTCCGAATACAACACCTGTGGATAGCACGCCCACGGCAACAGGACATTTGCACACCAATGGACACAGGGCATTTGCACACCAATGGACACAGGACATTTGCAGAATGCAGACCAATGGGCACAGGGCAGCGGGGGAGAGGTTGCCGCCACTTGCTGGTGCGTTCCCAGGGCACAAATAAAAATCACTTCATAAATTACATCGAGAGGCTTTCGAGGCATCACAAAGGGCTGCGCACCATGGGGGGGAACACATACTCTGCTGCACAAGGTGGCGCGGACAAGGGGTAAGGCATGCGCGACAGGGAGCACATGGGGGATGTGTATGAGGGCAGGAGGCATGGCGGGTGGCAGAGTGAAGAGGCACTCATGAGGGCACGCACGACCGGCGAGGGGAACCGGCGCGTGCCAGAGAGATGGCAGGAGGAGGAGCGTGGCAACCTTAATGCTTCTTCAACGCTGGACGCTTCCGCGAGGTCTGTTAAGGCCTCTGATAATGATTTTAAGTACACCAGAACACCTATTAAACTTGAAAGGCCCGCGGACGCAAGGGAGGAGGGGCACGCACCGCGGCGTGAGGGGTAGAGGACAAGCGGCGAAGCATGACGGGAAGAGGACACGCACCGCGGTACTCCACCAGGCCGTCCACGATCAGGTTGGACGCGTGCATCGCGAAGCCGGCTGCAGGCGCTCCACCCAAATTCCATCACACGCCACGCCCACGCCCACGCCCACGCCCACGCCCACGCCCACGCCCACGCCCACGCCCACGCCCACGCCCACGCCCACGCCCACGCCCACGCCCACGCCCACGCCCACGCCCACGCCCACGCCCACGCCCACGCCCACGCCCACGCCCACGCCCAGCCATGCCATGCCATGCACAGGTGTGCACCGTGATGCAAACACTTGGTGAGAAAAAGCGATGGCCGAGCATAAAAATAGTGCGCACAGTTGATAATGTAGTGACCATGATATGTAGATAGATAGTAGTGACAACAATACCACTAGTCGTAGGATGATTTAGTGACCATGATGTGTAGATAGTGACCATGATAATAGTGACAACAATACCACTAGTCGTAGGGTGATAGTAGAAATGGACAAGCCGCTGGATAGGCAGCCGTTCCATCAGACGATCTAACAGCAGATAACATCTTGGCAAGCACAGACAACATTGACGGGCAAGCATACAACTGTGCTGCGGAAGCAGAGGCGACCACCTCAAATAATTCATATGGCTAGTTGATGATTGAATAATCAATTATTGCATAGCATCTCTAATCATTCATGTGACTCGATGATGATCGATAATCCATTATGGTATGCCATCTCTAATCATTCATATGACTCATTGATGATTGAATCATCATCTATGCTATACCAGCTGTAATCATTCATATGACCTCTCGATTAAAGCTATTATCCCCCCTGGGCGATGCAGGGGCATGTGTGGGCTGATCAAGCACATGCCCTCGCACAGTGTGATGCAGCCATGCCATGCCAGGCAGGGGAAATAATTGAGCTAGACTTAAAATACAAAAAGAAAAATGATGAAAATAAATTAACAATGAAAAGGAATAATTGGATCGATCAATTGCAGTACCATGCGCAGGCGTGCGGGCAGAATAATAAATGAAAACACTAGCAATAGGGACGGACAGGCTGCAGCAGCATTAATGGGTTAACGGGCAAGCAGCATGGGCAAGGGATGGTCAAGCCGAATGGGCAAGGTGGTTGCCTTGCAACGCCGTGGGGACGGACAGGCAGCAGCAGCTGCAGCAGCAGCATTGATGGGCAAGCACGAAACTCTTCTCTGAAAGCAAAGATGGCCATTCTATCCACTGAAATCGCTAGCCCTCCTTGGTGACAGCTGGCCCGTTTGGGCCGCATTGCCCAAACGCATGCCAACATGCATGATGGGACGCAAGCACCGCACGGTAGGTAGTGGGCTAGCGGTAACTATGCAACGATGAGCATTGGTAAGAGTTCTGTGAAAGAGTACAGTGAAGGTGAATGCCTGGAGTAAAGTAGATGTGTTAATGTAAAAGTAAATGCGACACGCGCACGGTCGCAACACGAGGATCCTCAATCGTAAGATTCTGTCTTCTGCCACACTCAGTGCCCAGTACAATGCCATCAACCGGTACCTCTGTTGTGAGCTGTTGCAGGTGCGGACGGCAGCGGCTAATTCTGCATGATCTCAATAGTAGAGTGGCGGATGAAATCGTTGGGGCAGCTCTATCAATGCCCGCAGCATTATGAAGGGATTCCCAGAGAGCGAATGGGCAGCGTTATTGATGCCAGCATTACGACGAGGTTCCCAGAGAGCGAATGACAGTAGGAATAAGCTCTAGTATAGATTACTTAGGAATAAGCTCTCGTATAGATTACTTAGGAATAAGCTCTCGTATAGATTACTTAGGAATAAGCTCTCGTATAGATTACTTAGGAATAAGCTCTCGTATCGATTACTGAGGAATAAGCTCTCGTATAGGTTACTGAGGAATAAGCTCTCGTATCGATTACTGAGGAATAAGCTCTCGTATCGATTACTTAGGAATAAGCTCTCGTATAGATTACTTAGGAATAAGCTCTCGTATAGATTACTTAGGAATAAGCTCTCGTATAGATTACTTAGGAATAAGCTCTCGTATAGGTTACTAACAAATGACCAAGCGCCGACTGCTAACCAAGAAGTGTGAACAAAGAGCCAATAACCAACGAACAAATCCAGCAACATTCTGCACCGGCGCAGAACTGTAGCCACGTACCCAGTATGCAGCCGAAGCAGCGGACTATAAGCTAGTGCCGACGGAGTAGGCAACCACTGGCTCAGCCAATTGATCTGTTTGAGTTTCGTCAATGAAACTCAAACAGATCATACAACAAAAATCTCCTATCCATTCAGCCCACTCAGCCCAATTAAGAATTCAGCCAATTCAGATGACTTCGGATACAGAGTCACTGAGTGCTGAACACGATCCTTATCACGATGATAATAACCATGATACAATAATAATAATAATATAATAATAATAATAATAATATAATTACCATGATACACCACCCCACCCTTCTAACCGTGAAGCAGCACAGGTGGTGACCGTGGTGTCCAACGTGGCAGGGAGTGGCCCTGAGTTTGCGTACCTGAGATGGAGTCCCCCAGCGCCATGACCACCTGCAAGGGGGACAGTTCATACAAGAAAGTAACGAGGCAGTTCAGAGGTTACCGGTGGGCTAACGACGAAGACAAAGAAGCAGCTCCTCGGCGCTTTGCTACTTACCACGCTGCTTCTTGTACTTTGAAGCTAAGCTGCTCCTTGTACTTGGAAGCTCAGCTGCTTCTTGTACTGGAAGCTCAGCTGCTTATCATAATATTGAGGTTTAAGGTAGGGGCTAAACCCAACCCAGTACTCCGTAATCACATGGCTATGTTTCCCCATTGCTGAATTGAAGGTGTCCTATTTGATCCTGCCATACCACTCCGACAAGTAAACGTGAAGTCAGCCCCGGCCATCTTAAATTTGGGCCATCCTTGAGAGCAGGCGCAGGAATGTAGGGCCGGCCATGCCCATTTAACACAGATATTAGATCGAATCTGGTGACCGCATCTCACAGCTGGAACTTCCTTCACGGAGCGGATGATGGCGGGGGCAGATGCCAACAAAAGGTCGATCTAACGAGCACCTACCGAAAGGCCGATCTAATGAGCACCTACCAAAAGGCCAATCTAATGAGCACCTACCAAAAGGCCGATCTAATGAGCACCTTCCGAAAGGCCGATCTAATGAGCACATAGCTTCTGTGCCCAGATTAATTAATTATCACGTAGACTTCCGTGCCCAGATAAAATAATTATCACGTTGACTTCCGTGCCCAGATAGGCTATGCAACCCGGAGCGAAAGCAGCTGCCACAAGTAGTTACCGTGTGAGCATGAACTATAACTACACGCAATAGATTAACAATTACACGGTGGAAGGCGAACAGAGGGCCAAGCTGGCAAGAGCGCCGTTACGAGGCAGGGGTCTGAATGTGGTGCGGTTCTGCGAGCTCTTTATTATCCAGACTCCCCAACGCCCTGGTGTCACCAGAGACGCCGTGGGCATCGCCATGGGTCAAAGACAGTGAATTGGCCAGGCGCGACGCACCGATATGTCGCCGGGTCCGAGATCGTGCACGCTCGTCGGTGTTGGGCGCGTTGGGATTCTTGGGCAATTTAGCATCTGCTGGTACGCCAGCGACTGGGGTCGGGCCACTGGGCCGTCCGCTATGCGAATTCTATCCACCTCGGAAGGGCGCCATGCCTGTTCGTGCCGGGAGAACGGGAATTTCCCAATTGTGAAAATGACAATTTCTACAGCATACGAGGCGTGCTGCGAGGTCTGACATGCTGTCAAACTATAAGAGGCACGGGAATCGGAAACAAAATAATTTCGAATAGAAAGCCTCACCAAAGAAGGAATAACGAAGCCGATCAGGAAGCACGTGACTAAGGCACGACAAAGCGCCATAATTGACGACCACAGCAGGGACCGCGCCTACGAGACTAGCAGAGACTACAATTGCGCCGCCTCTACTCAAGGAGTCAATTAAACAATTCAAAGGAGCGGAAACAACGCAGCCCTTCCTCTCTCCACTTGAAAGATCGGCCAGGCATTTCAAGGCTCAAGATAAAAGCTGACTTCAGACCACGACGATCACTCGCGAGAGCAAACCAAAAGGTTCGACAGTGACAATGCCATAAAAGCGAAAGGGCAATTAGGGCATCAGCTAGGAATGACGCATATCCTACAGGCCACGCGTCGTACTCCGGGTGAGTCAGCAAACTTGTTTAGATGGCAGCAGAAGACACGCCGGTTATCCAACAGAGTGAATCCAGTCATCAAGACCATCATCCCACGGCTGGACTAGTTTATTCCCGACCTGCCTCGTGGGTATTGTGTACTGTGTACTGTTGGACACAACTACTACTAATAATAATAGTAATTTGTACTGTACTCGGATCTGGAACAACGGTACTTCGCAGTGCGCTGCGCGTGCCGCGCGTGCGGTCGTCAGTCAGTCAGCTGTTGGATCCGTCCCCGCACATGGGCAGCGCGTGCGGTCGATGACCGCAGAATTTATTTCGGCCGTACTCAGTTTGCACAGTAAATATCCTACATGATTGTTCCTACTAAAAGAATCTAGAGTCGTAGTTAGAATCCAGCCATCTGTTTTTTGTGGTATCAAGATAATGTCTTGCCGTATCGCTTAACGGACGGAGTGCCACGCGTGGGCTCGGCAGTTGGCACGCGAACGCCCTGCCAAGAGGCCCAAGCTATGCAGGCGAGTAAACGGATGGAACGTTCACGTAAGTAACCCATCGCGTGTTGTCATCACCATTAATCGGCAAACCAGGCTACGCGAAATGCAAGGTGGTCGTCGGCCAGCCGCGACGTTACCTCCCATGAGGATTGCTTATGGATTATGGAGCCGGATAATACTATGCTAAAGCCGATGCGCTTGCACTTCTGCCGGGCCTGATGGATTTACATAGGTTGTTAATTACCTAGTGTGAAATTTGTCGATGCTCAATTAATGCGACAGGGAGCACAGGGTTGAGATCGAGGATTGCCTCTGCATGAAACCAGTGGCGAGGCTGGTTATGCGCATGCCTTTACCCGCGCCAGAGATGAAAGCGCTCACGATTTGCGTTCTGGCCTTGAACTTAGTATCTGCCGCGCTAGCCCAGCCACAGCAGGGCACTGCGGCTTCGCCTGTTGTCCTGACCCCCGGCGGCATTCCCAGGCTGGAAGCGCTCATCCAGGGCGAGACCAGATATTACACTTTTTCCGTGCCTATCCCCAGGAGCATTGAGCTCGTGCTGGCTCCTGCAGAAGGCGATGCCGACATTTACGTTTTGAAGCCCTCCGCCGTGCTCGCCGGCAAGGTTCCAGGCCAGCAGTATTACAGTTGGAAATCCGTCCATGGCAATAGCAACGACACCATTTATATCAGCCTGCAAAGCCCGGACTTCGAGACGGGAACGTACATGGTGGCGGTAGTCGGCTTCGAGCCGATCAATCAATACCATCTGCTTCTCGACCTGGCGGGTGTTCGGTACATGATCCAGTCCGAGCGCGTGGCATTAAAGGGCATCTGCGACACGTGCTGCCCCACCAACACATCCTGCCGGTCCATTCGAGAAGCATGCGCGTCAATGGTCGACTTCAACTCCGCCAAGGATCCTTGCAGTGTCCCAAATTTTTTCTGTGATCCGGACGGGCATGTTCGGTACCTCGCCCTGGAGGGCCAGTCCATGGAGTGTGATTTCCCGTTTGCGGCGCTGCGGCCGTTGACCCGCCTGGCGCGCCTGCTTCTGCGCAACAACCGTCTCAAGGGGAACCTCACTTCTCCAGAGTTTATGGACACCCTGCGTGGGCTGAGCAGCTTGGAGGTAACATCATGAGTCCTTCTAATTGCTGGTTTCTGAGTGTTCAAGGCATGTGCCACGTTTCGTGTCAAGCTAACCTCCAGTCTAGTAAGTAAAGCCTTGGGAGCCTTTTTCCCTCCAATTGAGCGCTGGACGTTGAGGGAGCTCTTGTGCATTTGTGCGTAAAGGAGACAACCCGTGCACTGGTGTATGCATGTCTTCCAGTTTTCTCTGAACGTTGGATGTACCGATCGTGCAACCCGAGTAAGTTTCCGCGGGCTCAGGGACCTGCAGTATTTCTAGTATAGCATGACAGACATTGGACCATGTCATATTCGTTAGCATTATTGTTATCGGGTACATTTGCTAGCATTCTTTTTAAGGATAATTGTTATCGGTACCGTCATGTGTCCGGAGCTTGTGGTACATCAACCGTGACCAATAGCAAAAGAATATACCAAAGGGTTATGTCTTGCCGTTTGCCGTCAAGGCTGGCTCGGCTGTACGTGCGCTACCCGTACCGAGTACCTACCGCAAAAGTCCCAATAGCGATCATAATAAGTATCCTAATGGCGGCCTGGTCTACACCACAAGCCTTATCAACGCCCTTGCCCTCGTCTGTAGCGGTGGCCGCCGTCGCAGCGGTGCATGTTTACGCAGTCCATTCTTTGTCAGTAATGCTCCCCCCCATGGCATTAGCCGGATGAGCACGCCGACAGCATTAATTGCCGTCTCGGCATTACCCACACAATTATCGTACATTGAATCCCATGATCATCCTACAATCACACTATTATCCCAACGTGATTTGCACAAATCCTGTGGTTCCTGCGTCCAGTCATCGGGCACATCCCCCCGCTCCACCCCACGCCACCCCACCCATGAATGGAGGTGATGCAGTTCACCCTTCTCGCCCATCGTAATGCCATCCTCGTATGTTCATTCTCTCAGCCCGTGTTCACATTCCATCCTCTCCCTCTCCCTCTCTCTCTCTCTCTCTCTCTCTCTCTCTCTCTCTCTCTCTCTCTCTCTCTCTCTCTCTCTCTCTCTCTCTCTCTCTCTCTCTCTTCTCTCTCTCTCTCTCTCTCTCTCTCTCTCTCTCTCTCTCTCTCTCTCTCTCTCTCTCTCTCTCTCTCTCTCTCTCTCTCTCTCTCTCTCTCTCCTTCTGTGTGTGTGTCGTGCGGGTGTGCGGGCGGGCAGGCGTGCTAGTGCGGGCGTGTTGTGTTCATGGGGAATGTTGAGTGCCTTCCCTGTCCTTTCCCCCACAGATCTGGGACCTATCTTCCCACCGGTCCCCTTCTCCCATGCTCAGTCTCTCCTGATTCAGTCCCTGCACTGTCCTCGCTGCACTACTTCATGACACACTGTGCCCCCCCCCCCCCTCCCCACCCAACATATCCTGTTGCTCCCTACCAACCCGGCCCCTTTCTCCCATCCTCATCGATGTATTTGGAATGCTGCATGCATGCCATTCCTTTTCTTTCCCACAGACCCTGGACCTCCCTTCCAGCCAGCTCTCCTACCGTATGTTTGCCTGTTCTCAAACGCGCTGATGCTGCATGGCAGGGTGCCATTCTCCCATCACCAAATCCTGGACCTGACTTTCAACTGTTTCCGCTCACCTCGTCCCCGTACTCATCCATGCGTTTGGACCACTTGGACTACTACGTCCCAACACCATTGTATCACTGCCCCTTTCCCCCCCCCCCCCCCCCCCCCCCGCCCGATACCAGATACTGGACCTGTCCTCCAACCAGTTCACGGGCAATCTGTCCTGCCAGCTCAACAACACGGGCCTGCGCGTGCTCAACCTGCGCACCAACCACGTGAGTGCCTTTTAGGGGAACTTTACGTGTGGGTCCACGTGACATTGTATTGAAAGGGGTAGAGCGACCCCAGTCGCGGCGTTCTCAACCCGCACATGAGCGCAGGCGCAGACATGACCCACGAGCTGAGGTTGCGCGCAAGGGAGTGAAATGATCCACAAACCGACGCCGCAGGCGCAAGAATAAAAAATCATTGATATCGTCCAGTCTAGCCCTGGAACATCGCGTGGCCACGCGTGTTCAACCTGCGCAGCAAGGGCGTGCGTAGAACCATGGCAGGGCCATCTCGGCGGTGCCATGGTTTGGGTCATCAGGATGCTAGCTCGAGCGGCAAAGTTCGAGTAAGCGATTGGTTGAAACGCCAGCATCCGTAAGGGGAAGTTGATCAATCAACCAACAACAGCAAAAACAGAATTAAAAAAAAGAAATCATTCTTTCGACTCTGTTCTATGATGTTATGTCTTTCAAAGCAGTGCTACCCCTGTAAACCGTTTCCGCTTAAGCTGTTTCTGGACAAGAGCGTAGAGTCCAGGGCCACAATTTCGAGGTATTGTTAAGTTTTCAGGCTCAAAGTGCTGGATACTCTTATTTTCTAAAAAAGAAGAATACCAAAAGAAGCCTATCCAAACTCGAACCCTCTCAACCCCCTCCCGCCCATCGAACGAATTTGGCACGCCCTCTCCAGCCACTCCCGCCCTTTGGTCGTGGATAGGCTTCTATTTCAAAAAAAGACAGTCGTCCACCCAGAACGGCTGCCCACCGGGTATACGTGGATAGCCTTCTATGCCCGCGTCCGGAGAAGCCTATCCAAACTCTCCCGCCCTTCCCACGCCCCCACCGCCCCCACCACCCCCACCCACTGCCACCACCTATCCACGCATCCACTGGGTGCCCTGACCGATCGCCACGCGCCTTACTTCCGCCCAATGGGAAGGGGTTGCTATCGCGAAGCCTAGACTTGCTCTTCTGGGTCCAAGGCTTTAGGCTTTGGGCTTCTCGGGCTTAGGCTTTGTCTGTAGCAAAAACTTATGAAGGTTAAATAGTGTATAACCCACACATGAACCCTAAAATGTTAGCCCAACACAGGTGTGTGGGAAGGGGAAAGTGAAGCGGGTAGGAGCAGCTTGAATTTTTTCTAAAAGAAATGCCATTTGGGGCATGGTAGTTCAAGGAGCGCAGATCCCCTAAAAGATCCCTTGGCTTGTCTTGTCCTTGTTCTCGGTTTCGCTCTCGCTCCGTCCTCTTCGTATGCATCCTTCCTGCATCCTTCCTGCATCCTTCCTGCATCCTTCCTGCATCCTTCCTGCATCCTTCCTGCTTAGTCTCACACCCTGTCCCATCACCTCAATGCCCACGCTATGCCCTGCCACCCTTGCCTCGAACACCCTCGCCCCCCCGGCCCCTTTCCAGATTGTGGGCTCTCTGCCAGGGTGTGTGCTGGACTCCTTCCCCTCGCTGTTGGAGCTGCAGCTGGGCAGCAACGGGTGAGTGGCCGCCGTGGATTCATGCATAGTGACCCCGCGTTCATCTTTCCATTTCAAAATAGTGAGTTCATACATACAACTGTAGCCAACTCCATGGATTTCTTGTTAGCTATTAATCTACACATGATCTATCTATATAATGATCTATTAACTAGACGTTAGATTCGAACAAAAGCTATGAAGTCACATGCTTCCTTTGAAATATCGCGGTGGGTGGCCGGCCCTTCTGGGTCCTCGCGAACAAAAGTTAGTGCCGGTGCACTTGTACAGGTAAGCGTGTCCCACGCGCGCTGCTGCGCGCTCACTACTGTAGGGCCCACCATCCTAATCTCTCTCCGTCACACACACATATACCCACCCCCCTCCTCCCCACGCGCCAACCCACCGGCAGAGCTGCATTCCGCCTCTGGCTGTGCTGGGGCTTCTAGCACCCTATTCTTTATCATGATCTTGCAACCTGGCTCCCGGTCTCCCCATCACCTCTCCCCCTCACATCCACAGGCTGAGCGGCGCCCTGCCCTCGGCCACTCACCGTGGGCAATGCCAGTTCTGCTTTCATCCGTACCGATATATCCATCCCTCCCCGTCTCGATCTCTCATACACACATATGCCCCCCCTCACCCCCACCCCGCACCACCTACCCCACCCCACAGGCTGAGCGGCGTGCTGCCGGCCTCGTTCCGCGCCAACAGCCCCCTGGAGGTGCTGGAATTGTACAATAACCCGATGGAGCCCGGCCAGCGCGTGCCGCTGTCCCTGGGGTCCCTGCGCAGGCTGCTCGCACTGGACCTGCGCGCGCTGAGGCTGAGGGGGACCCTCCCGCCGGCGCTCGGCGCGACAGGGCTCCAGTTTGTGTACCTCGACTACAACCGTGAGTGTTGGCGCGTGTGCTTTTGCTTTCGAGACTGGAAACTGATTTGGTGGAGCCAAAAAGCGTGCGTGGTGTTTTTGCTAGAGTCCATGTGGGGAGATGACTGGTTTGCTTTGCTTTGAGACTAGATATTGCTGTTATGGAGATTGGCTGGGAAATGACGGGCCGGCCGTTTGTGTACCTCGACCACAACTGTGAGTGCCACTTGACCTTTGCTTTGATTCTGGATATCGCTGTGGTGGAGATGACTGCTGTAGTAGATGGGAATGACGGAGCTCCGGTTTGTGTACCTCGACTGCAACCGTGAGTGTGGGCGCTCTTGCCTGTTTCCTTGCCACGTCCTGTCGGCCCGTTCTCACCGCCATCTGCACGCCCCTTGCATTACCGCCACTCAACGGCTTTGCAAAGCAACCCCCTGGTTGCTTGCAAAAAGGTGGTTCTGAACTTCCTTTCCTTGCCACCATCACTTGCCGGCTGTACACCACTGATCTTGTGCCCCTTGCCTCAGCAGCCTTTTCGTCCTGTCCTCATTCGTTTTTTATCACCACCCTCTTCCAACTCCCTCTCGTGATGACGACGTGTGACAACGATGATGATAATGTTTGACATATCTGCGTTGCCGTCATATCGTGCCCTTTTTCTTGGCACTTGTTGTGCGCCCCCCCGCCACTTTCTCACCCCCATCTTCGTGCGTCCCACAGGCCTGGAGGGCCCCCTGACCACCCTGGGCAACCTGTCATCGCTGCACGTGCTTAGCGCAGACGACAACTCGTTCGTGGGCACCGTGCCGCCCAGCTTTGGCCAGATGCCCTACCTGGTCGCGCTGCGGCTGGGCAACAACTTCCTGACGGGCACGCTCCCGCCCTCGTGGTCCAACTCCAGCAACCTCGACTGGGTGGACCTCGCGGCGAACCGGATCAGCGGCACGCTGCCACCTGGCATCATGTCGTTGCCCGCTCTGCAGACGCTCACCGTGGGGGGGAACCGGCTGTCGGGCACGTTGCCCGAGTTTGTGCGGGGGCCGAGGAGGTGGGTGTCTTGCTAGCGATCTTAATTCACCCTGGCTTCTTCCATGACTTCCTTTCGAAATCTTGCACGCCCTTGCTCCGCGTAGATCTTCCAAACGGATCTAGCGTGCCCCGCAGTCCCTTCAATGCCCCTCGTCTTCCCCCCCCCCCCCCCCCCCCCTTCTTTGTCGCCCGCAGGTCACGGTTTGAATGCCTTGTCCAATATTCCACCCCCTTGCTTCTGGAATGACTTTTGAATCTCGCCCGCTCGTGCATCTTGTATGTAAACGTGGATATCAGAAACGGCAGGCTGAGCGTCCATGGGCGGGATCTCTGGTACGCCGCCTTGCTGTCTCACTGATTCCTGTTGTTCTTGCTGGGCATCAAACAGGGATGAAATGTACCTAGTCAAAATTTGGTACCCCGTGACTCTCCAAACGGAGGCGCGTGAATGAATGAATGGTTCCTGTTCCTTTCCTTCCCTTTCCTTATACTTTTCCTTTTCTATTTCCTTTTATATACCTTCTCGCATCTTGCCCACCCGCAGCTCGCTGATCCAAGTCAACGTGAGCCGCAACGCGTTCGTGGGGACCCTGCCCCCCTCGTGGGGCAGCCTGCCCGCGTTCACCAACACGCGCTTCATGTACGTGCCCGTGCTCGATGCCTCCCACAACCACCTCTCCGGCGAGGTGCCCCTCTTCCTCAACACGGAGCGCGTGCCGCCCTTCATGCAGGTGGACATCAGCAACAACCTGTACAAGTGCCCAATCCGCCCCCAGGTCTCGTACCTGCTGGAACGGGAGCTAGAGTGCGCGCAGCTGGGGGCGGCGGCTGAGGCCGAGGACGGGAGCGTGGCCAAGCTGGCGCTCGCGGTGATCGTGTTTGTGCTGTGCTTGGGCGGGCTGGTCGTTCTGGGGCTCCTGTGCTTGTACCGGCGGTGGCGCAACCGGAGTGGGTTCACGGCGATGGATCACATGGAGCACATGGATCCTGACCTGAACGACAATAACTTTTAGAATGACAATTAAGTTATATCAATTAGAATAACTTCTGGTTAGGAAACGCCACCGACGATTGAAATGTCATCCAGCAGGTCCTCGACCTTGTCTCGAGCGCCAAAGCAGCGATGTCGGATGCCTTTTTCCGGGGTCTGGTTCTAGTTTGCGCTTTTTCTCGCAGACTACAGCTCTAGTCCTCACGTGTGCCATCCGTCCAGGAACGGGTGTCTCACTAAATGGTATGTCAGTCCTCTTGTTAATACGATTATATTGGTATGGCGTAGATATTGATAATCTCAGATGCACAGTGCTACCGCTGTGCTGTATGGTTTAGAGTTGGGGAGCTGAAACCGTCATGGCCAGGAGGGTTTGCAAAGGCAGGTTCTTATTTTGTTCTTGCTCCGGACGTTTTTACTGTGCATATCTTCGATGTGTGTACATTTACCGTGTTCAATAAAGGTCATGCATGTACCTGACTGGTCCAGGCCATGGACAACTGGTTTAGTTAACGTATCATGCAACTACAGAGGGGTGTGCATTCAAAGTGCCCCCCTCAAGCTTCTTATGCGGCTCATCCTGAACCACCTGTGCACGGCCCTGGACGGTCACCTCAGCGAGACTCAGCACGGCTTCCGTTCAGTACAGGCGCTCTTCGCAACACAATACAGGCGCTCTTCGCTACTCGCCGACTTGTGGAGGAACTGCAACGCCTTCAGCCTGGTGAGTCCCCTTTGCACCTTGTGCTGGTGGACTTCATCAAAGCCTTCGATTCGGTTTTCTGGCCTGCGCTTTGGGACATCCTCGAGCTGTTCCGGATCCCCCGCCCCCTTATTGCTGTCATCCGCAACCTGTATGAAGGGTCCACCACTTCGGTGCGCACTTCTTACGGGACCACGCCACCATGCCCTTTACAGAAGGGTGTGTGGCAGGGCTGCATGCTGTCGCCCTACCTGTTCATTATTGTGGTCGAATACGTAATTCAGGCGCGCAAGCGCTTTGCCCGCATCGTGGGTACATAGGGAACCAGGGGTGCAGGTTGCTAACTGGTCACTACTGGCATGGCGGAGCGGAAACGGAGATTCGGCTGGCGGACATCATCTACGCAGACGACACCACCCTCTTCGAGGACACTGGGCACGTGCAGACATGGCTTGACTGCCTGGCTATCGAAGCCCGTGCAGTGGGGCTTGAGGTCAGCAAGAAGACAGAGGCCCTTGCGGTTGGGCTCACCCACTCACCGCCACCCCTATATCTCCTTGACGGCTAGAGCTCGAGTCCTGTATCGGGACCGCGTCAAGCTGCTGGGCAGCCTGCTTCCCAGCTGCGAGGCCGATGTGGACCATCGCATCTCCCTCGCCTGGCACGCTTTACGCCAGTACCGGGCCCTGTGGCGCAAGCCCCTGGGCAAGATCGAGAAACAGGACCTGTTTAAGGTCCTCGCCGCCCTTCCTGCTCTCACGTATATGGGGCCGAGACGTGGACCCTCACCGCCGACCTGGCCCGCAAGCTGGACGGCGCGGTCACCAACATGCTGCGATCCATTTTCAGAGTAGGATATGCTGCTCATGTCCGCAATGAGGACCTTTACCTGGGCATGCCATATATCACCAGCACCATTAAGCGCAGCGGCGCCTGCAGCTCGTAGGGCACCTAGCTCGCACCAACCAGGTAGACACCTCACGTGGCCCTCCCGCGGGACTGCGACCAGCTCAGCCTGGCCGGCACCTCCTGACGTGGGCTGGGCCGGCCCAGTGATGTTAGACGCCGCAAGGCCCGCACCTTCAAAGAACAGCTAGTAGAGGACATGGGGGGCCTAGGCCTCTCCGTGATTTGGAAGAAGATTATGGACAAGGCCAAGTGGGCCCAGGTCATAGAGGACAACGAGCCCCCCCCCCCCGTGGGGAAGCACCCGCGTGTGCAAACCCACGGGAGGCACGCCAGACAGCTCCCCTAATTAATTAATTAATAAGCACGTGACTGCGTCACGTGGGTGCCAATACAGAGTAAAGGAACCTTCAACCCTATATACACAGTGAGAAGGAGGGAGGGCGCCCTAGCTTCTCTCACTGCCGCAGGTGGGCAGGCCACAGAGCGCTCTCTCCACGGCATGGTGCCGGGGCGCAACACTGTGGGTGCAATACAACCAGTGCAATACCATAGGTAGGCTGACGCATAGCTTATGCTACAAATGTGAGGTGGGCTCAAGACGTCGGCTAATTAAGGCGCAAGCTGATGGCCACAAGGTGCCAGAGCTAATTGAAGGTACTATAACGCTGTGCGCTAATATCGTTTCAAGTGCTGTAATGCCTAAGCTATCCCATCATCGATTGCCCCCATCTAGACAACTAGCTGGAGTGCTCTATCCCGGGGAAGCCCGGGGGGGCTTCCACAGTTTCTTGTTGACGTAGAGGTCCCCGCCCCGCCAGTACACTTGGGGCTTCTCGGGGTTGGTCTTGTGGCGGATGTAGTCGGGCCACTGATCGCGGCGTTGCTGCTGCTGGGCTGGCGTCAGGTCGTCGTCAAGCGACCAGGAGGTGTCCACCAGCTTCTTGCGGCGAGAGAGGAACCGAACTCGGGCTGTGATGTCGCTGAAGGTGAGGACCACTGGAGGGGGCCCAGCCTTGGCCCGTGGATGGGGCAGGCGGTAGGCGCCCTGCAGTATCGCACCTGGCAGCTGCATGCGCGCCAAGAGCTGTTTCTTCAGCTCGTCGAGAAGAGAGTCTGGGGTCTCCTCCGGCAGCATGTCGAAGCGCCTGAGGATGACCCGGCAGCGGCGACGGTCGCGGTCAGCGGCCTCGCGGCGCGTGTCTTCCAGCTCCTGGAGCTTGGTGGTGATGGCGGTCGTGGTAGAGGATGCCTGGCTCTTGAGCAGGTCCGCCCAGGAGGCGCGAGTCGAGGGGTCATCACTAGCCCTACCAGCAGGTTGGGCGGCGATGGTGGCCGTTCGCTCGGCGATCTCGGGGACCTGCGTGGCCAGGGCGTCTACCTTGGCGGCAACTGCCTCAAGTTTCACGGTGCCTTGGCCGACTCGGCCTTCCACCTGGTTAAGGCGGGTGGTCACAGTGGCTGTGGCCTCGGAAACTTTGGTGGCAATGTGCTCTTGCGTAGCAGTAAACTGAGGCTGGAGCTTAAGGGCGACTCTGGCTTCAATGTTGTTGACCTTGGCCGAGAGAGTGTTGAGTGGGCCGTCAGGCGCGTTCAGGGCGGCGAGCTGCTCAGCCATCGGCGCCAGCTGCTCCGCCACTGCAGCTCGGATGGAGTCCGTGCTGGGGGAGGTGCAGCTCCCCTAGGGTAGCGTGATGTTGTTTAGATAGATGTTGTAGTTAGTGATGCTGTTAGATAGATGTGGTAGGTAGCTGATGTAGATAGATTAGACCGGTAGGACTGTTTCCACCCATCCATCCATCCATAGGGGTTAATGCTCCGTGACTCCCCAATGACGGGAGCACGAGTCTAATTAATTAATTAATCGTGCACGGGAGTACATGTGTGTGTTGGAACGCCATGCGTCCAGGAATAGTTGTCTCACGCTATCTATTAAGTGGTTGTCTCACTAAATATTTTCATTGCATGTAAGGTATATATCAAGGAGACAACCAGCGCAGGCCAGAAAAGTCTGGAAGAATCCGGACCAAGGTAGCTCAAGTGCTAGCCTGCTGTTATCTTATTAGAGTCTGGCAGAACTGTGGGTGCACTAATACTGAAAAGTGCATGACATGGCGGGGCATTGTCTGGCACAATGAAATAGAGGCTGAAGTGTGCGGGTAGACATGCGGGTGCATTGGCTGAACTTCTATTGTAACTAAAGGTAGCCGGTAGTATGCGGATCGAGCCATACACGGCGCTGCGAATTACAGCCGTAATCTTATTATACTAGCAGATGCGACTTTAAGAGACGCATCAGTTGCAGTAAGTCTGACTGAATTTTAAGCTCAGAACAAAAGTTCTGAGATCCGCCGTCAGCCATGTCCGTGCGTGAACCCTGGGCCGGTATGCCCCTAAAAACCCTCAGCCTCCGGGAGAAGCCTTTATATTCTCCTGGGCTAGATCAGGGGTTAATAGCATGCATGCAACGTACCTACCCCCACACCCGTCATCATGGCCGAGCTAGCGTACAGTCGTCTTGGATAGTCCGGGGATGATGCGGAGTTGCTATGTACGACTCCAGACTTGGGCGTGTGCATGAGTCGCGCCACTATATTGCTTTGCGGGTGAAGTATCCGCGTAGAAAAGTACCTCATCGGGTACTCTGTGGCATGGGCACCTTCAGTGCATGTTCACTTACTTACTAACTAACTTACGTACTTAAAACTTACTCACTTACTTATACTCACTCACTTACTTACTTCTGGTAGTGTAGATTAGTCATGCAGGCTTAGCTTAGCACGTGGCCCACGCCTATGCGCATGTGCGCCTATAATGGGACTCCCCACGGATGATTTAGCCAAGCTCTGCCTATGCAGAGAGCTACTCTCTGCTGAGAAGCCATGCACTAGCCATTGTTTAGCCATGATTCCCCAACGGGAGCACGAGTTTAATTAATTAATTAATTAATTAATTAATCAGCCATGATGATCAAGATTCCACCCTCTGTCCGCACCTTAGGTGCTGGAATACATAGTGGTGCAGGTGCACTTTGTGCACCCTGAGCACGTGTAGTTTACACCTACCCTTGCAGGAAGTAGCCAGAATGTATTAAAAGCCATATGCCCCTTCTCAGGGATATGTGAGCACTACATGTACTCGCAACGGAGATATGTTACAAATTAATTTAATATAATATACAATAGTTAGTTGTCTCACTTAATAGCAATTATGCTGTCATTATTAACGTCTCCTAACAAACTAAGCTAACCCAGCACTCAGCATATATCGCTCGATGACTGGGCTTGCCAGACGGAACTCTCGAAAACGCACACCGCTGAGGGCAAACGGCTCGTCAACGCGTGCACCATCGCCCTTGGGGATGTATTGAGTGTGACAGCTGGACGCATGGCGCAGAAAATCGCCGCTGAGAGTAGCCATCATGTTGTTAAGTTGTGTGTCGAAAGCCGCTTCAGCTAAGAGATTCAATAAAATTCTCGCCGATGAAGTTGTCAGCAGCGTGGCACTCGAGTGCCATTAGGAAAGCAAATTAAGTTGACATCACCATGAATCCCGGCCATGTGCCCGGCTAAAAGCACTCTGTGCCCATGAAGCCACTCATGTGCTGCCCAACTGGTGTACTGGCGCGGCAGCGAGGTGGCTATAAATAGTGGCGCCATCCTAGTTCACTTGTATTTAACCCCGAACCTGGGCACCTAGTGAATTTTTTTTTTTCCGAACAGGAAAATGACGCAAACCAGTGTATGAGGCCGCCAAGCTAAAGAGCCTCCATCCTGTGCTGGCTGTTTGATTGGTAGGAAGTGTCACTAATACCTCTACCTCTTTGAGCTCTTGTGCTTATGCTTACTTCTCCGCCTTTTGTCTCGCTCGTCATCGGATGAACTGGACGAGCTGCTGTCAGAGTCATCGGACGAGTGAGCGCGTCGTTTCTTGTGCTTTCTTTTCTTGTCCTTTTTCTTGTGCTCTTTCCGCTTCTTCTCCTTCTCCTTCTCTTTCTCCTTCATCGCCTTGAGTTTCTCCTTCTTCTTCTTCTCCTCGTCGCTGCTGTCGCTGTCGCTGTCACTATCGCTGTCGCTGTCATCACTAGTCTCCGGGCTTTCCAACATGGCGTGCGCGTCCGGTGCCGGTGCGCCGGCATCCGCGTCCCGATTTCCCGCTAGGAAGTTTCTGCACTGGAAACTTAGATGGCCGACTCGGCCACACTTCTTGCAAGCGCCACGAGACGCGTCTTTGTTCGCCCCCGTCAGCCTCGCTAAGGCCAGCAACCCTTGGTAATCATCGTAGGCATTGTCCTTCTCCGCTGGTTTTCCCGCGGCGTCGGATTTGTTCTCCGGAGCGTAAGGGTCATAACCGATTGTGTTCGACCAAATTCCATGCGTTTGCAACGCAGCACTACTGTGCATGCGGTTGTTCGCAGGCATCTTCACTCTTCCTGCCGTGGCCGGCATGGTGACTGATAAGCTCTATCAAAAGCTTATTCAGCTGGGAAATTGACCGCACGGCCCGGGACAGCCGCAGGCGACGCTAGGCAGAATGCGATACGTACGAGGATGCGTACAACAATAAAGCGCACGAAGGAAACCCGCGCTATTTCCCCGGCAAAGGAAAACGCAGCCCGTTGGTAGCGAGTTATCCCGCGCAAGCCCACGTGGGCTGATCAACAACGCGACAGCTTTCCAAGAAAGCCTCGCGAATTAAATCGCTAGCTGCCTAGCCCTTCGTCTCTGTCATATACATGTACCTCCTGGACCCCAGCAGCCCTTTGCCCTTCGTCACTGCCATCCAGGAGGCCTATGCTGAGATCCAGCAGGCCTGTTCTCCCGTCCGTGCCGCTCAGGCGGTACAGCGCCACCTCCCTCGCGGCACTCCCTCGGTCGCCTCCGTTCAATCTCCCGCCGCATTCCCTGCTCGCGTCATCGATAAACACCAGAAAACCTACGCGGGTATTCTGCACACGGCTGATTGGATTGCTCTTTTCGCGGACCTCAACGCCCAGGGACGTGCGTGGCTGTTCTCGCTTTCCTTGCGGAGTGTGGGCTCGGCGTACCTTCGTGCTCTTCCCATGGCCCCCCATTCGCCTTGGCTCCCAGCCACTACTCGGTGGCGCTCCGGCACCAGCTATTTGCCCCGCAGCCTCTTGTTCCGGCCGGGCGGCCTTGTGGTAGCTGTGGGCAGCCGCTGGATCCCACGGGGACTCACTACCTTGCCTGCATGGGGGGCCAACAGAATCAGAATTGGTATTTGTATTTGCACACTGTCCTCCTGACGGTGGTGCTCGCCATGATTCGGTCGGTTTTCCCCCACGCGAACATCCGGTCCGAGGATGCGGATGGCGCTGCCTTCTATTCCCCCAACCACCGGCCTGACATCGCGGTGCTGGACTTTGAGGGGGGTGGCCGGCATCTGCTTATTGACGTTTCGGTGGCGCGGCCCTTGGCTCTTAGCCACGTGGCTGGGGCCTCCCTCACGGCAGGTTACACGGCGGACCGGGCGGAGCGGGCCAAGCTCCTGGCCTACGGCGACGTCGGGCACCATCGTGTGGTGCCCTTTGTCCTGGAGGAGTTTGGGGCCATGGGGCCCCTGACCTCCGCCTTCTTCAAGGAGTGTTGCCGGCTCCGGGAGGACCGGCTGGACCTGGAGGGCCAGCGGGCCCCATGGTCGGCGCGGACCTGGACGTCATATTGGCGTCAGCGCCTGTCGGTGGCGCTGACTCGGGCCATGGCTGACATCATGCTCCGCCGTACGCGGGCTGATTTTGCGGTGCAGCAGGGCTATTAGGTTCCTCCCCGGTTAGGCGTTTCCATTGGTCTTATCGTAGTATAGAGCTTTGACATGGCTCTGTATATAGGTTTATAGCTGGGCGTTTGCTTTGGTTTGAGTGATTTCACTCTGCTGTAAGTAATTATATTTTTAATGTATATGTAATTTGGCGTTATCGAGAACAACGGGACATCGCCAAGTTAAGAGCCCGCGAGGAAGGGCGTCGCGCCACGTCGCAGCGTTGGCCAATGCAAATCATCCTATAGCGAGTATTCGTTCCTATAACGCCAGGAGGTCAAAGGTACTAGGTAAGTGAATTTCCACTAGGTAAGTGAATTTCTACTGGTGTGTGCCCACCTTCATTAGGATTCGCTGATACTCATTTCCCCTCTCACCTCTTTGGTCCATAATTGGCTAATAAAATATACCCATTTCCCCGAAAAAAAAAAAAAAAAAATTTCTACTGGTCGCGCCCTATTAGCCTTTCACCTGTCACCGCCACACGTGTGTGTGCCCACCTTCATTAGGATTCGCTGATACTCATTTCCCCTCTCACCTCTTTGGTCCATAATTGGCTAATAAAATATACCCATTTCCCCGAAATTTCTACTGGTCGGGTAGTCCCGAAACAGCTCCCGAAAGCCGTGCGCACCTCGCATGCGCTCAGCGACTAGCGAGAAGACCGACAGGCGATTGCCAATGCCTTCCGTTGACTGTTCCGTTGATTAATCATTATTGCAGGATTATTGCCATATTTTCGATTCGGGCGTGCGCGCGCGCCCGGAACGCACACCCAGCCAGAATAATATTTCTTTAACCAAACGAAACGCACGCGCACGTTTCCGCTGCACCCCTGGAAAGTGGAAATTCGCTTCTGTCTCAAATGCGCAAAGTTTACTGCTTTCCCCTGAATTTTTAAAAGGGTGGGTAGCTTAACTCGTTCATTTTCGCACTGGATCAAATTAGTCTGAAGACCCGGCCGTCGTAACAAGCGGAGCATCCCATGCATTGCATGTGCATGGAAGGAATATCAAGGGTGCTATTTTTCTAAAGCGCCTGCAACTGCATCCCCAGCTTCGGCAGTAATAGGCCTCTCTCCTTAAGGGCCGCATCATGGGGGGGAGCGCCAGCAAGGAAGAGAATACTCCGCTGCACCACGCATCAGCAAACGGCCAGTTGGATGGTGTAAGGAACCTGGTGGCCAGCGGCGTCGACAAGAACGCCAAGAACAAACAAGGGGACACCCCACTGCACCTTGCGTCCAAAAATGGCCATCTGGATGTGGTCAAGTGCTTAATGGCCCACGGCGCGGACAAGGACGCACAGAACAAGAAAGAAGAAGTCCCGCTGGGCCTCGCACATGAGAACCACCATGCGGATGTGGTCAAATGCCTACTGGCCACCCATGCTAAGGGAGATACCCCGCTTCACCACGCGTCATGGACCGGTTATCTCGATGTGGTCAAGGACTTACTGGCCCGTGGGGCGGATAAGAACGCCAAGAACGATAACGACGAAACCCCACTGCATCACGCGTCCTGGAATGGCCATCTGGACGTGGTCAGGCACCTGGTGGCGAGCGGCGCGGACAAGAACGCCAAGACCAAGATGAATCACGAAGAGACTACGGTCACCGTGCGGGTACAGGTGGACCAGGTCAATGCGCTATGCTTTCATGCCACTCGCTATCACAACGGGGAGACCCCGTTGCACATCGCGTCGCGGTTTGGCCACCTGGACGTGGTTGAGCACCTTGTCGCCTGCGGCGCGGATAAGAACGCCAAGACCAAGGAAGGGGATACCCCTCTGCACCTCGCATCGTCCTATGGCCATCTGGATGTGGTCAATTGCCTGCTGGCCGCCGGGGTGGACAAGAACGCCAAGAACGGGCAAGGGCAAACCGCATTGCACAAAGGGGCGTCAAGTCTGGACGTCGTCAAGCTTCTCATGGCCAGTGGCTTGGACAAGAACGCCAAGGACGGTGAAGGAAACACCCTCCTCCACAACACGTTAGGTGTCTGGAGCCTGGATGTGGTCAAATATCTCGTGGCCAGTGGCGTCGACAAGAGCGCCAAGAACAAGGAAGGGGACACCCCCTTGCACCAGGCTTCACGGTTTGGCCGCCTCGATGTCGTTAAGTACCTCATCACCAATGGCGCCGACAAGAACGCCAGAAATAAGAACGGGGATACCCCGTTGCTGGCCGCTTCAGGGCCCGACAGCCACCTGGCTACCCTCAAGCATCTACTGCTCAGTGGTGTGGACAGGGAAGCCAAGAACATGCTTGGGGAGACGGTGCTGCACAAGGAGGCGTTGGCCGGCCATGTGGACATGGTCAAGCTCTTGCTGGCCAGCGGAATGGACAAGGATGTCAGGACAAAGGACGGGAGGACTTCGCTGCACGTGGCGTTGGTCGCGCGCTGCCGGAACGTGGTTAAGTTCCTCTTGTCCGTGGGCGCGGACGTGAATGCCAAGGACAAGGACGGTTGGACCCCGCTGCACTTTGCGTCGCGCGAAGACTTCCCGGACATGGTCAAGCTGTTGGTGTCCAGCGGCGCGCAGGTGGATGCCGAGAATGCTGAGGGCAGGACGCCTCTTTACCTCGCCGAGAGCCAAAAGAACGCCAAGGTGGCGCGGATCCTACGCAAGGCTGTGCACGAGGCGCAGCCGGCTGCTGCACCCGCCAAGCTGGAAGCACCTGCCACGGGGAAGCGCAAGAGGCCCTCCGAGTAAGCAACTTCTTAGGCCCCCGGCACTGCCTGTATGCTACATTTCTTCCTCACTGATGGCTTGGGTTCAACCACCAAATGTCGTACACATGCACTCACTCTAGGCGAGGAAACAGTGCTTCTGCTAACTGGACGTATGAGTCAAAGTTTGACGCGCCACACTACCAAAAGTCAAACTTTTGACCCCTTGAGTAAAACGGTTTACACAAGAAAATGGGTTGTGAGTCAAACTTTTGACGCAGCGTTGAAGGCCTCGAGTCAAACGTGTTGGCACAAGGCCAGACAATTTTTATGGCAAAATCCTTCTAATTTTGGGTTATGTGCGATCAGTTATTAGCAGCAAGCTCCTTGATATGCCATCAACTCCCCCCTAGGCAAGGCCCACCGGCCCCTGTTTCCCCTCCCTAAAGCCTTTCGCATTCATTCCCTTAATGATTTGACACTCCCTTAGTAGAGTCTTTGACGTGAAATTTTTAAGTTTGAGTCCAACACTTGACGCAGCTTTTTTGGCCTCGAGCCAAACTTTTTGACGTGGCCCAAACCTCTTAAGTACTAGAAGCACTGGCGAGGAAACCATTGGACGTTGATTTTGTTGGTGCCATTTGTAGTAGCTGGGGCCATGGGTGATGATCTTATGAGATAATAATATTTATTATGACCTTGCAGACCATCTCGGTTAAGTTGGTGTTGTCCGCTTGGCTGGCACACCTAAAATTGGCTGACCGCAAGGGCCTATTAATCAAATTAAAATTAAATTAAATTATAACATGCCTCCGTTGGGAGATCATGTAGCACATATTCCTTGATGGATGGATGGATGGAGTGGAGGGAGCCGCGTAATCGAACTAACCTAACTCTAAGCTATCTAGTCTAGAAAAATCCTAACTACACTACTCATCAAAACGCCGCCTCCTCTTGGGGGGAGGTGGCTTGCCCACAGGGGCTGGCGTGTGAGCCTTGACAATCTTCTGCCACCGCGTCTTGTTCTGCATGGCAGTCCAAAGGAGGGAGAGAGAGTGGATGCGGTGTTCAAACTGGGCTGGGACCACTAGGTCGGCCAGCAACATCTGGATGTAGTTCGTGGCATGTTTCCCTACCCTTTTGGGAATGCCCTTGGGGCCAGGCCAGGTCAGAATATGCCGCCCTGGCTGGCCAAGCCGCTGGGGGCCTGCCAGACCAAGAGCGGTGTCGACCTGGCTGGTGCGAGCAAGGTGTCCTACAAGTGCTATCCTACGCTGCCTAACCTCGTCCAAAATACGAGGCATACCTTCTTATCGTGTCTTTGTTCTTATCGTGTTGATTTCATCACGACTCTTGTTGAACTCTTGCAGCGTTTATTGGTCAAAGACTATGACCGAGCCATTATGCTCCGTCAAGTCCGATGTTTTTTGCAACGTCACCCACATCTGTTCGGTGCTGCCCCTTGGCACAAGCTCTACAAACAGGTCGTGGACCGGCTGGATCGCATAGTATCTCCGCACATCTGAACCCTGTGATGCCAGATCTCCTTTGCGGCCGTTCCGAGCTTGGCACTGGATTCGTTGTCCACATCGTCGCGTCGCTGCCGCAACACGATGTTTTCTGGCATCCGCGGGCTTTTGGTTCCCGCCGCACATTTGAAAGTGCTGTCCTCCGGCTTTTTGCCTTTGCACCGTGTGCAGTTCTTGGACGTTTGGAATCATGGCATGGCTAACGTGATGACTGACTAGCTAGACCTTTTCAGTGGTTTTCCATTTGCGGGTATTTCCTCGTAAATGGTGGGAGAGCGATCGCAGCAATGGTGCTCACCACTAGACACTCCCGGCCAGCTAGGCTCGAAACACACGCCCTGATCAAGCATGCTGTTTCCGGCCCCACCGTCTAGGTCATCTAGTCGCTCCACACGTAAGCCAGCCATAATTTCAATGCACAAGGATACACATTTCCATCACCATTCATCTTCATCATCCTGAACGACTCGAAAACGCGGAAAAGATAACGGCAGGCTCGAGCTACCATGGTCCGGATTCTCCCGATTTCTGGCCTGCGCTGGTTGTCTCTTTGATACCCTGATACAAAGACTCTAATGACGGGCGCTTGGAAAACCCTACGTTCAGGACCTGTCGGAGCATCCTGTAAACCGTGCCGTCTAGCTTAGCTGCCAGTGTTGGTGTGATTGTCCACGCCTCGGCGCCATACGTGAGCACCGTGAGGACGAGGACCTTGAAGAGCATGCGCTTGCGGTGCTCGCCCAGGCCCTTCGAGCGCCAGTAGGTGCATGTTGAGCGAACGGAGCCTGGCCCAGGCCAGGCCGATGCGGATGTCCACATCGTCTGCGGAGTCAGGGAGCATACTCCCCAACAGTTTGAAGCGATCGCGGAACGGGACCTCCGTCCCGTCGAGCAGGCGCGGCAGCAGTGGTCTACTGGAGGCCCCAATCACCATCGCCTCAGTTTTGACACTAATCTCCAACCCCACCGCCCTCGCCTCCATGCCCAGACAGTCCAGCCAGGTCTGAATGTGCTCGGGGCGCGCGATGAGGGTGGTGTCGTCCACATAAATCAGCGTATTAATGGATGCGGGCTTATTGCATGCTATACATTCTTATGGCCCGTGCTGCGGACGCCGGCAGCCAATGGTCTAATGTTTGCGCCGAGTGATGACATCCAGATGGTGACAGATTTGATGTGGCGCCGCAAGTATTTGCGTGCCGTTGTGACGTCCACGCATGGTGCCGTATGCAAGCAAACTAGTGAGAGTGCCACCATTACGCATGGTTGGAGTATTTATGTGACGGGACAGCACGTCATTCAATGTCAAGAAGACAACCAGCGCATGCAGGCCAGAAATCGGGAGAATCTGGACCATGGTAGCTCGAGCCTGCCGTTATCTTGTCCGTGTGTTCCAGTCGTTCAGGATATGGTGAATATGAATGTTGTTCTAATGGCTGGGCGTCATTATATTGTAGACTTATAATAATTGCTTGCAATTTGTTCAGGCTGGCTTCATTAATTGACGTTTGGTCACACGCCTTGCTCAGGAGCTAGTCCAAGCGCACCAACTCGAATTCCTGTGTTTCTAGAGGCAGGCAGCTTTCATTCCTGAAACCACGTGCAAATCAGCTGCATTGTTTTTATGCCTGTGCAACGCTTTGCTTTGCTATTCAAAACATTGGCATTTGTTCATGGACATTCGCCCAACATCTCGTATATCATTAGTAAGGAGCGTTAAACATCTGAGCTATTCCATAGTGCGATACTTGATCATGGCAAGTAATTTATCAGCATTTGCCCCACCTGCATATATTATAGGCAGCACATGTAAAATACAATGACGTTGCAAACCAAGTTGCTAGCTCAGGTTGCAATTCCATAACCCTGTTTAGAAAGGCCTGCAGTCATTATATACATCAATATGTACAGTACAGAAGAAAGTGTTTCAGGGAGAAAGCACGAGTGCAAAACGGTAGCTTCTGATGAACCTAAGTAGGGTCCCATGGTGGAGCGCAAGGTTGGCCACCTTTCTGTCAAGCTGTAACAAGGACTGACAACTGCCCAGGACAAACTGCAACAGCTCCAGCAGCAGACCACCGCCTCCGCCGAGACGCTCAAAACTGTCGCGGACAAAGTCTCCACCATTGCCGCCAGGGCACCATCGACACCCATCGCCGACGCGCCCCTCCTCCGCCAAACCATGGCCGACGTCCTGAAGAGCCACACTGCCACCACCATCGCCGCTGTCAAGGCCCAACTCCAAGAACAGCACGAGGAGCAAGCCGAAGCCGATGCCCGTGCCCAGTGTTGCAACAACCTTATCCTCCGTGGGTTCCCCATGGCCTCCAACGAAACCCCCACCACGCTCGCAGCCGAGCTGTCGCAGCTCGCAACTCGGTTGGAACTAGAGGGCGAAGTGGACATGGCGATGGTAGGGAGCCGCCGCCTTCCCCGGGCTCGGGGCAAGACCGATGACCCACCCCCCATCCTCCTCACCTTCCTGTCCTCCGATGACCGGGCACGCGTCCTGGCTGGCCGCACCAAGCTGGAGGGGACGCCATGGGGCCTTGACGAGGATATCACGCCAATGCAGCAAGCGCAGAGGCCCCCTCAATAGCCTGGGCAGGATGACGAGGTATCGGTGGCCCGCCTCCACCCCGGCCCCATGCGCCCCTGATGAGTACCCCCAACGTGGGTCCCTCTTGTGCACAGCAGGGCTCGGGCACACCTGGATGATCATCGAATAGTTGTCCATGTGTTCAGGCACAGTGAGATCTCATTGATATTTGTCTCACAATAAAGAATGCACTGCAAGGATTTGTACTTCAGATATGTGCTCTGCGACATTTCCCAATAAAAACCGGCACATACTAGTAATCGATCACAAGCATACTACAGATAACAGCAGGCTCCGGATTCCTCCAGATTTCTGGCCTGCGCTGGTTGTCTCTTTGATACTAGTAATCAAGCATGACGGTCAAGCACATCACAACTCGGAGTGAAACAACTCTTCCCGCCCCTGCGCCCTCACGTCGTTGAACCGCGCGAGGTACACCTGGTGCGCACCCTCACTCAGCTCTGGGAACTGCGTGTTGCTGCCGAGAAATTGGAGCACGTCCAGCACGGCCGGCACGGGGTCCTCCTTGGCTGAGTTGGCGAGGATGGCCGGCGCATGCTGATGATGGAAAATTTTCATATAAACAAACCAACCGCCGTGAACAAAGACATTTCGTTCTGCCCATCAGCAAATGCAAGTTCGGTAAAAAATGGCAGCCGCAAGAGCACATTGTGAGAACATTGACTGTTTGAGCAGGGCACGTGACTAGTGATGTATTGGTGGAATGGATTCAGGAATGGAAGGCGCATGCTCGTGTGTGTGTGTGTGTGTGTGTGTGTGTGTGTGTGAGAGAGAGAGAGAGAGAGAGAGAGAGAGAGAGAGAGAGAGAGAGAGAGAGAGAGAGAGAGAGAGAGAGAGAGAGAGAAAGAGAGAGAGAGACAGAGACAGAGAGAGAGATTCGTATAATACTACTCCATAGTACCTATCAATAAGACAACGAACGCAGGCCAGAAATCCGGAGAATCCGGACCATGGTAGCTCGAGCCTGCCGTTATCTTATCCGCGTGTTCGAGTCCTTCAGGATGATGGATATGAATGGAGATGGAAATGTGTAGCCTTGTTCATTGAAATTATGGCTTGCTAACGCTAAGAGCGGCTAGATGACCTAGACGGTGGGGCCGGAAACATCTTGCTTGATCAGGGCGTGTGTTTCAAGCCTAACTGGCCAGGTTTGTCTAGTGGTGAGCACCATTGCTGCTATATTAAGATTCCGTAAGACTGGTGGGACAGAGAGCACAGCACGATGAGCATCTTTTCTGAACCCCATCTTTCTACCTCCCAATTAAGGGGACGGTCCCGGCGCGAATATTTTTGGCGCCGAAAAATTCGCGGTACCCGTCCGTACCGTGAAAAAGTGGTGCACGGTGCGCGCACCCCCACCGGAGCTGGCCATGGCGACGTGCTTTCAGGCAGAGTAGAAAAAGATAGCTCGCGGAATGCAGAGAAACTGAGCGAATCTTAAAGACGATGAGTAAATGATACTACTTCGAAGCGGAGTTCGCGTTTTTTGCAGTGTCGATGATTTTATTGATGACCATCGCCACGGGGGTCCAATCTGATGTTTTCGTCGAGAGGAATAAATTAGAATGCACGCTGGCGGCGGTGATTGTCAGGTTTTATGGGCTTTACCTAGCGTCAAGGATGCGTTTAAATTGTTATTGGTAAAGCTTTAAAAAATTTGCTGGGTTTCGGCAAGATTTCCGTCATGATCGGTAAGACACTCTCCAGGCTCGCGGGATGCGCGTCTTATTATTCCATGGAAGGTTGTTCTTTCTTGCGCCGCTGGGCGAAGGACAATTCCGGTAATGGTACGATCGTGTGATCAACGTGACCCTATGAATGTTTCGCTTCCTTTATGGGTTATCAACGCAAGTTTTCGGCTTTTTTCCGTGCAGTTAGCGCCAGGTATAATGCCATTCCGTGCTGCGCATCGCCAGATTCCTGGCACCTTTCAGTGGTTTTTATGTACGTTGCATGGCTGGGACGTGTCAAAGCGTGACCGTGGCACATCGTCAAGTTGTCAGGGATTTGCTGAGTGGTTTCTTGGAAGGAGATTGCTAACAGCACTCAGTTTTGTGTGAATATTGACGCGGCCTTTCTTAGCAGAGGCTTCATTGTGGTTAGAGGCTCACAAGCTTGAGTTTGTTTCTTGGCAAACAATTGCGCTGGAAAGAAAGGTGGCAGTGGTTTTTCTGAGGGGCGTACTGCATGGGTGGAACTGCACGTAGGTAGGGGTTATCGTTGTCTTGTTGGCCTTTCTCCCACTAAAATGGGAGAGCCCTAATTCATATGCTAGCAAGGCAAGGTAACCATGGTGAGAAGCCTTGGCAATCAGCATGTATGATAATTCTGCTTTCTCTGTGGACTGTCTGTTGTTACCCTTGGTTGGGCAATTAGTGGATATGGCTTTCCAGGGTGTGTTTGAGCTTGGTTTTGGGATGATGCCCGCACCATAAACCTGGAATATGCTTTAGAAGTGTTGGCTAGGCATGTAGAGCTACCTGCCTCATTGTTGTGCACACACGCAACAGGTTGCCCGTGTCGAGGTAAGGCAAGGGCACATGACGTGCCCAGCCACCTCCTTGTACATTGTGGTCGAATTGGGCATGGTCAGGAGCCTTTTGGATGGCATAGGAAGTGTTAGTGTGCCTTAATACTCACTAATGTCTTCCTTAGCGTCTGCACAGGTGGCCAACTGCCAAAATTAATAACTGCTACAGCTGAGCTCAGAATGCCACCAAACTTTGACAGTGCCTTCTATGGTCATGACAGAATTTGACTATTACTTTTTAGGCCTAATTGATGTGTTATGAGTGTGTATGGGGACGCCCCGCCTAAAAAAGCGTATTTTTGGCCCAAAAATTAATAACTCAAAGGGATGTGCTGATTTTGTTGATCCAATTAGGTAGAAACCATGTCCCATGACATTTTTATATGGGTATTACTTTTTTCATGCAATTGGTTCTCCCACTGTTCTGGGCAAGATGTGCCCCGGACAGCGTTTTTTTCTATTTTCAGCTCATAGCCGGTGCATGGCTGGGGGTAGTACCCCCAACAAGTGGTGGTATGCATGCCCAAACATCATGTTTATGGTCCCCAAACATCATTCAGTGGTTGTCAGTTGCATTTGTGTAGTTATTAGGGGGCTTCAGTTTTGATACATTTCCATGGGACCCTCCCCTTAATACCGAAGCTATTGAACAGAACCTGCGCGCACCCCTTTTTCTCCCTCCTGCATGCATGATTTTTTTCTTGAACGTCCAGCATCAGCACCATGATCATATGCTCCGCACCCTTCCCTCTACCTTCCCATGGCCATCTCAAGCTATAAACAGAGCCCACGCGCATCCTTTTACCTCCCTCATAAATCAACGGCCTCCCTCTTGTCCATCTTCAGCACCGTGTGCGGCTAGTGCACCCACCCTTTCTAAATGGGTTTTGTTCATTATTGACTGACAGTGGCACAGCTTGGGTTTTGTTTAGAGCTTTCTCTTGTCACCCAAGCTATAAACAGAACCCACCCCTATCCCTAACAAAGCAACTACCTTCTTCTTGTCCTGCGTCAGCGCTCTTGCCCACCCCACCCTTACCTTCCTCTTGTCCAGCATCAGCACCATGAGTGGCTCCTGCACGTAGTTGCCGAAGGGGCGCGGTGCCTCGTTGCGCTCCATGTTGATCTGGGCCACCATCAGGGGGCCACCGGGCTTGGTGTACGGCGCCAGCAGGGCCGCGACCTGGTGCGTGACAGCAAGGGGGATGGGTGCGTCGAGTGTCATTCGTGTTGATATAGGAGTAGCTTGTGATGCATGGTTGCAAGCGGCGACCTCGTGCATTGCCGGGGGGGGGGAGCAATTATTTGAATGTGCGTCAAATAAGTCAAAACATCTGATGCACTTGTGTTGCTAGCTAAGAGGTAGTCAACTTCAGCCAGCCAGCTTTGCATCAGCTATTTTTACCAACCCTCTGCATACCTGGTGAAATGTGGGAGCAGGCAACAGTCTCAAGCTAAAAATAGAACAGGCGTTACCTTCCACAGTGGCAGTAAGGTCCCACCTCCTCCCACCTCCTCCCACCTCCTCCCACCTCCTCCCACCTCCTCCCACCTCCTCCCACCTCCTCCCACCTCCTCCCACCTCCTCCCACCTCCTCCCACCTCCTCCCACCTCCTCCCACCTCCTCCCACCTCCTCCCACCTCCTCCCACCTCCTCCCACCTCCTCCCACCTCCTCCCACCTCCTCCCACCTCCTCCCACCTCCTCCCACCTCCTCAAGCAGGCGCAGGCATGACACTGAAAATGACGTGCTTCCGGATTAACCTCCAACACAGCTCAGGGGATAGAAATGGGCGCAAGCTTTTAGGGAAATGCGTAGCATATCCTAGGCCCGGCCTCGTCAAGCACACGCAGGCACCCAATGGACTTTTAACGCGGGATGGTTCCCAATCAGCCCACAACGTGGCCAAGAAGAGATGAGAAGGGTCCAAAGTCCTTTGTATCTAGAACACCATAACTAGAACTAGTTATGGAACGCAAGGCCCACCTCCTCGAGCACGCGCAGGCACTTTGCGGTGTACGCCACATGCTTTGTCGGGTAGGCGTGAAGAAGCAGCACGTCGCGAGGCACGTTCACCGCACGCGATAGGAACGTGGACGCCACCAGCGTGATGACAGGTGTCGCCTGCGGCTCATCTGGCGCGTCGTCGGAGAGGTAGCCCGTAGTGCCATCCTCTGATGTTGCACCAGCACCCGTCACGCCCCACCATCCATCGGCATCCGTCACGCCCCAACAGGCAGGACCTTGCGTTCAGTATACCAAAAAAATAGCAGTGAGAAGTGCAATGCTAAACACAGCTGTGTGCACAAAACCTCAACGCCATACCTCGTTCTAGGCTTGTTACATAGCGAATGACCCCCCTCCCCCCTCCCCCCCCCTCCCCCCTCCCCTCCCCCCTCCCCTCCCCCCTCCCCCTCCCCCCTCCCCCCTCCCCTCCCCCCTCCCCCTCCCCTCCCCCCTCCCCCTCCCCCCTCCCCCCCTCCCCCCTCCCCCCTCCCCCCCTCCCCCCTCCCCCCCTCCCCCCCTCCCCCCTCCCCCTGCCTTGCGTTCCTGGCTCACCGTGCAACCTGCCGGACATGAGCAGCCAGCTGGCTGTCGCGCTGCTATAACTGTTGCGCTTCTACACCTGTCGCGCTGCTATGCCTGTCGCGCTGCTATACCTGTCGCGCTGCTATACCCGTCGCGCTGCTGTACCTGTCGCGCTGCTATACCTGTCGCGCTGCTGTACCTGTCGCGCTGCTATACCTGTCGCGCTACTGTACCTGTCGCGCTGCTATACCTGTCGCGCTGCTGTACCTGTCGCGCTACTATATCCATGAGAACACCACATCATTTTCCTAATCCAACCCCCTTTCCTATTCCAGCACACGGAGGCGCGCCATGGCGTCGCGAGGATGCGTACCTTCTTGCGCACGTCACTGGCTCCCCGTGCAACGTCACTGGCTCCCCGTGCAAGACCTGCCGGACATGATCAGCCAGCTGCTTGCTGGATGTAAAGTGACCTACCATATCTGCATAATAATACCTACCATAGCTGCCAGGTCTGTCACGCTACCGATGTCCATGAGATGGCCAGCACAGGGGTGACATGGCGTCGTGCTCCGATGATGCGAAAGCTACGTGTACTGTAAGGCCCGACTTGCAATCACGGCCCACCTTGCAACTTGCCGGGTAAAAGAAGTCCATCCAGAGGCTCCAGCTCCGACACGGGGAGCGCGCTCAGGTGGTAGGGGCAGGCTGTGTGCATGGTGGGGGCATATAGGGCAACGTCCCAACCATCCATTCAGGCACAAGTCTATGGACCATCAATCATCAACCATCCATAAATCCAGTTCGGGCACTTTTGTGCACGCTCAGGTGGTGCTGCCAGGTGGTGTGGTGTGGGCAGGCTGCATGATGATGATCATCCCCAGCCCCACAAGCGTAGTGGAACGAATGCTAGAAAAAATAAATCCAAGCACTTCACACGGGGTGAACGTGCGGTAGACACTCACCTTTAGTGAGCTCATAACAGATGCGCTTGTTGAAGTTTATGTCGGCAGGCTTGCCGCCCTTCTTAACCCAGCCCCAGTAAACATCCGCGATGTCATCCTGATGGCTGCCACACACCACCATGAAGTTGCAGCGCCGTAACGGCACAACAACGCAGGCACCACCACATTGGTACAAGGTAGCGATAATAAGTACAAGGTAGCCATAGTAAGGGGTTGCCTTGCGAAGTCGTGGCTGGGTCCAGTCAAGGCATGGCAACAGCCAGCTGTACCAGTGGAACGGTCCATACAGGGCAGGACAAACAAATGCTGGAGATAACAAAGTGTGACGATGATGGCATATGAAAACAAGAAGGAAAGCGGTATCAACTTGTTATCGACTTGGTATCAACTTGTTTTGGAATTGACTTGGAATCGACTTGGAATCGACTTGATGTCAACTTGATGTCAGTTTGTTTTGGAATCGAGTTGGTATCGACTTGGTGTCAACTTGATGTCAGTTTGTTCTGGCATCGACTTGGTATCAACGTGGAATCGACTTAATGTAAGCTTGTTTTGGAATTGACTTGGAATCAACATGGAATCGACTTGGGGTCAACTTGATGTCAGTTTGTTTTTTAATCGAATTGGAATCAACTTGGTATCGACTTGGTATCAACTTGATGTCAGTTTGTTTTGGAATCGACTTGGTGTCAACTTGGCACAGCTGCATGGCTGTTGTAACCAGATATGTACTTGGCATGCACGCCTGCCAAGCATCGAAAGACAGGTTCAAGAACGGATTGGACTGAAAATGGGCAAGCTAAAACACATATACAGCTATGCCTTCCATCGAAAAAGGAAAACGATGCATCTACGTCCCCATCTAGTTCTGTGGGAGCTGCAGCTGTGAAGAAAACACGCACAACTCTACAAGCTGCGAAGGCAGAACTCAGAACTGCAAGGAATTAGTTCTAACCCAGCTAATTAGAGCTTCGTGTTTCAAATCACGCGCCATGCAGTCTCATCAGGAGGAAACACGGGGTGTGATGGAAGCAAGTTTGATGGAAACTGATAAACATAATCTAAGAGATGTAAATAAAGAGGTACTTACTCGTCCAGAAACGAAGGGCAGTCGCCACGGACGCTTCTATCCAGCTGGACGGATGCAAAAGAGCAGCCGGTCGAAATGGATGTCTCCACAAACTCCCAATATTTTGCAAGCTCGGCCTCCCTCCGTATGGCTGATTCAGCTGCCCTTTCCTCGGCTGCTGCGACCTGCTCGGCAGTATGCTTCAACGCTTCCCACTGAAGCACCATGCGATGGCATGCGCGGCAGACGGGCATCCTGCCGTGTCCATCTCGTCTCTCACCATCGGCGTCTGCCACACGTTTAGCACAGCAAAGGGATCCCAAAGAAATGACGACGATAACGTAAAATGTCCTCTTGAACGCAAGTCCTGACATGTCATGGGCATTAATATAGGCGGCCGTGTTCGTTTTCCCAAATTTATGGCAGTCGCATACAGGTAGCCATGCCGCTCAATTGTGATGTTAAAGCGGGATTGTTGATCCTGCAGCCGACTGCAACTGCCCCATAAACCGTAATGTATTTGCCAATGCACTTGAGTTCAATGGCGAAAGTGAAAAAATGCACATCCACGTAGTCTAAGTTTTCGCTTCATGAGGATTCCCTCGCTACCGTATATTTTTGTTGCAATTGCGGATTCCGACAGAAATTGTGTCTGCCATCGCAGTACAGGCATTCACGCCTTAAGTTGGGTTCGAGGGTTTCTTGGGGTCAACCCAACTTAAGGCGTGAACCCAACTTAAGCCGTTACGTTACCAGAACTTGCGACCCCCAGCCCTGCTGAAGGACTTCAGGGTGTCTTTTGAAAGCTCTAGCTCGTCAAGGCCGATCGAACTGCACTAAAGAATTCACCATCAAAGTCGTATTTCGGGTCGGAACTTGGATGCAAGTCCTCAAACCGGCTGTGGGCAGGTGAAGCACCCCACCGTGCTAGCTAAAACTTGGTGTGCTGCATAGGGCATGCGCGTTCTATGCGCGGTAATCGTGGCTATTTACTCTCTAGCCTCGTCTTCCCTAGCATCCGGACTCAAACAGTAATCCCGTCCATGGCCACTGTCACCAGGACTGCCGGGTCTAATAACGGTGAACGGTTTAGTGCACGTGAATGCCAACAACGTTGCTGATCATCCCGGCGAAATATGTCGCCATGTCAGAGAGCGCAGCAACCCTTACGACAAGAAGGCCATAACCGTTCAATTTTTGCTGGTTTGGCAGCTTGCCCTTGCCACCTGCCTTCTCGCCTGTGGTGTCTCCGGTTTCTGCTTTTTGCTGGACGCTGCTCCGCTGCCCGAAAACAGTGCGTTCCATTTGGCCTTATCAGTTTTGTCGGCCACTCATTGTGTCGCATTTATGATGGGTTCTAATGTGACGAACGCGTTTGAACAGCAAGCCGTTTGCCCATGTATATAATACAATGATGACTGATTTCAGCGCCCAACTGACCAAGAAATGCAGTGAATTTTATAGATCCTTAGTGTTGGATGGCGCGGAAACCCTGTCGGACCACCGGCGCGGGAAAAAACTCAAGTCGCGGCAGTAAAAAATCAGTGCCACACCGCGCTAGAAGCCCCTACACGCCTTAAGTTGGGTTTTTCCTAGTACAGCCATCAGCCTTAAGTTGGGTTCGCCATGCAGCCAACTGCGACCCAACTTAAGGCGTGAACCCAACTTAAGCCAACCCAACTTAAGGCGTGAATGCCTGTACACAATCATGCAGGCAAACCTGAATCGCCAAAATTCTGCCGCCGGACACATTTTCCCCCGTTTTGGGTGCTCGCTCCACGTAGGGGCCCACGTCCCGAGGTGCCGCAGGACTGGTGAGTGACAACTTGCCCAGCCAAAATTTTACGGGTACTAGGGTCTGGCCCCAAGGCTGCCGGTGGCTGCATTCAGTGCATTGGTCCGGCCCCTAAATAAATATAGGGGCTGCGGCTGAAATAGCCTGCCGGCGGGTGGTCATGGCCCCCATACTGTATGGCGAGCCTACTGCCAAAGGGGATTTGCCGGCCACCGGCACGCCCGTGGCAAGTGCTCGTCTGCAGTGTTTGGACTTCGGCGGTCGTTTGCAGCTGCACGGTGCACCAGGAATAATCGGCATAGGCTTTTTAGGGGGCATAGGAATACGTTACGTAGGGCATTCCCAAACGGGTAGGGAAACATGTCACGAACTACATCCAGATGTTCAGTTGCTGGACGACCTAGTGCCGTCCCAGCCCATTTTGAATACCGCATCCACTCTCTCTCCCTTCTTTGGACTGCCATGCAGAACAAGACGCGGTCAGTGGCAGCAGATTGTCAAGGCTCACACTCACGCCAGCCCCTTTCAGTGTGGGCAAGCCACCGCCTCCGCCCCCCAAGAGGAGGAGGCGTTTTGATGAGTAGTGTAGTTAGGATTTTTCTAGACTAGATAGATTAGCGTTAGGTTAGTTCGATTACGCGGCTCCCCCCACTCCACTGACCCACCCATCAATTAATTAATTAATTAATTAATTAGACTCGTGCTCCCGTTGGGGAGTCACGGAGCATTAACCCCGATGGATGGATGGATGGGTGCAAACATTCCTACCGGTCTAATCTATCTACATTGGCTACATAATATATCTATCTAACAGCATTCTAACTTCAACATCTATCTAGGCAGCCGCACGCTGCCCGAGGGGGAGCTATCTGGCGTGCCTCCCGCGGGATTGCACACGCGGGCGCTTCCCCACTGGGGGGGGCTCATTGTCCTCTATGACCTGGGCCCACTTGGGTGACTTGGCCTTCACTTTGTCCATCATCTTCTTCCAAATCACGGAGAGGCCGAGGCCCCCCATGTCCTCTACTAGCTGTTCCTTGAAGGTGCGGGCCTTGCGGCGGCTAACATCGCTGGGCCCAGCCCACGTCAGGAGGTGCCGGCCAGGCTGGGCTGGTCGCAGTCCTGCGGGGGGGCCACGTGAGGTGTCTACCTGGTTCAGGTGCGAGCTAGGTGCCCTACAAGCTGCAGGCGGCGTTGCTTGATGGTGCTGGTGATACCCATCAAGGAATATGTGCTACATGATCTCCCAACGGAGGCATGTTATAATTTAATTTAATTTTTCATAGGAATACGTGTAGCTTCAGGAATTAATTAATTAGTTAATACTGAGGAACATAACTCCGTTGGGAGTATATGTAGCACATAGCCCGGCCCAGAGAAGGGGCATATGCATGGCCTATCATACATTCTAAGCTACTTCCTGCAAGGGTGGGAATGTAAACGACCCGTGCTCTAGGTGCACCATGGCACTTGCAGCCCCATGATGTTCAAGCTATGCCCAGCGAAGGGGGAGCCTGTCATGGGGGGGAAGATCAGCATAGCTATACAAAAGCTAGGGCATGGCGTCTCAGCAGAGAGTTACTCCCTGCATGGGCACGGCATAATTAAATAAAGCTAGGCATCATCTGGAGTGTGGCACAGATGTCATAGGCACACATGTACATGACTAAAAAGGCTAGGCCTCAGCTGGTATAGTGCCTGTAGTAGGCGGGCATGTACAAGGCCACTGTCTAACTATCCTACACTACTGCTACTGTATTCCCCTAGGCTGGGGCTTCTGGGGTCGCTGGGGCCGCGGGGGTCGAGGGGGTCGCGTGCCAGGGCTTGTGGCCGACGTAGATGGCCGCCCCCTTCCACTACACCGGCTGGCCCGCCTTGGTCTGCCGGAGCTGGAGGTAGGTCGGCCATAGCTCCCGTCGCCGTTGTTGCTGCGCCAGGGTCAAGTCGTCGTCCACGGTGAAGTGAGTCTTCTCGAGCCGCTTGCGGCGTCGGAGAAACGAAATCTTGTCCGCTGGGCTCTCAAAGATGAGAAGCTGAAGCGGAGGCGCCCCTGCCTTACCCCATGCGCGGGGGAGGCGGTGGGCGGTCAGCTTAATCTCACCAAGAAGGCCCATGCGTGCAAGGATTTTGCTCTCAAACGCACGTGCAAGCTTCTCAGAATTCTCACCTTCCTCCATGTCGAAGTTCTTGAGTATGGCGTTGAGGCTGCGCTTGGCGAGCTCGGCCTCCTCGCGGAGGTCAAGCGTCTGCCGCTGGAGCTGGGTTGCGACGGCGGAGGTGGTGGAGGTGTTATATGTTGCTTGAGCATGTCCGCCCAGGTTGTGATGGGAGGAGCATCGCCGGCCAGGCCAGCAGGGGCTGGCTTGGCGGCAATTAAATTTCCTTCACCGGGCCTGGGCGGTGAGGCCTGCGGTGTTTTGCAGGACCTCGATGGCGATTGCATTGTCTTTGAGGCGCTGGTCAATGTCGAGGAGCTGGGCTTTGATGTCGGCGGTGGAGGTGGAGGTGGCAGTGGAGGTGGAGGCGACGGCGGTGGAAATGTGAGGAAGTTCAGCAGTCAGCGTGCCACCGATTGCTGCTACGTCGGCAGCAAGGGGGGTCACGTGCTGCTGAAAGGCTTCCGTGAGGATGGAACGGAATGTGGCTGCGGAGATGGTGGGGGACCAGATCTCACCGTCAGACTTCTGAAGGAGTGAGCAGAGAATCATATGCTGAAGGTCAGGCCGGTTGTAGTGGAGGCCCGTCAGCAGCAGATCTCGGCATTGAAGCCTGCGGCCATCGGGCTCGAGAAGGCGATTGATGCTGTGGAGGTGGAGGCACAGCTCAAGGAGCGAGGCGTAATCCCCGAAGAAAATGCACTCCAGAGCAGTGCACGGGGCAATGTTGTACCAGTCGTAATCGTCGACATTGAAGGTTTTTAGCTTGAAACGCGGTTCGCGTGGAAAGGATGAGCGGCTGCGTTTAGGTTCTGGCGATGCCGATGGCGAGGCCGCGGAGGAGTGAACCACTAACGCTTGGCTAGGGTCACCGTGGCCTGCGAGGCCGGGAGGCGAAGCTGCAGCCGGAGCTGCAGGCGCATTTGCTTGGCTCATCGCAGTGTCCAAACTGCGATTCGTCGAGAGGCGTTTGCTCATCGTATATTGCGTACTAGATTCGGAAAATTATAGCAGCATGTGCGTCGTAGAAAGACGCATCCATTGTGGTATTCACGGCTAAATTCGGTGCTCAAACGTGAAAGTTATGAGCGCCGCCGTCAGCCATGGCTACCTCGTGGCTCGTGGCTCGTGGACATGGGGCTTCAGGAATAGGAACAGGAATCCACCCCCGACGTTCAGGGCAACCGACAAGCTAAACGAAACCGGGTATCCCGCCTTGCGCGAAGTCAGTGTTTACAAGCAATCCGTCGTGCACACATTTTGTTCCGGATCATTCCAGCATGGTTGAGTGCCAAGCGGACGTCACCCAGCACCCTCAAAGGGTTACATTATTACGACAATAAGTGCGTCCCAAACGAGGAGATTGCCGTTTGGGCCCGGGAGCCTAACAACAAATATTCTGATTTGGCACGCCGCAAAGGTGAAAACCATTTGCGTTCAGTGCCGGTCCACGGAAAACGCGATCTGCAAATGAATCCAGGCCGGAATCGAACTGGGGACCTCTCGCACCAACTTTTGCTGACTATAGGACGGACGTCTCCTGATCCTAAGGCATCGCCAACTGACACCTACAGTCACCCGCAAAAGTTCTCCTTTCCGGGGAGTGATGCAAGCCTTTCGGATTTGGTACTAGATAAATCATTCGAGATCTGTGTGTGTAGGAGTACTACACACATGTCCAACAAATATGATCGTGTCAACTTGGTTGCTGCGTTTGCCTTCCATATAGCGCGTTGGGGGGGGGCATATGGGGGCCGGCTCTCGGCGCACCGGTGGGCGGTGGCGGCCCCCCAGGGGGGCGCTAGCATACTGGGGCCCAGCACGTTTCATTCCGGCAATTGGCATTGGACCCTGAGTTCAATATGGGGGCCGGACATTTCGACCTGGCGGTGGCGGTCCTGGGCACCCAAATAGCAAGGCTGTATGTCACTAGTCCTGGTGCCGCGCCGAACAAACGACGGAGTGAGTGTGCTGTTTTGGCTGGATGTCCCCCCTCCTGACGACCCCTCAAAAACCTCGAACCCAACCTTAAACCATGCTCCCCCTTAGCTGGGCATAGCGTGATACATCATGAGGGTGCAGGTGCCCTGGGGCACCTAGAGCAAGTGTCGTTTACATTCCCACCCTTGCAGGAAGTAGCTTAGAATGTATGATAGGCCATACGCCCCCTCTCAAGGGCTATGTGCTACATATACTCCCCACGGAGTTATGTTCCTAATTAATTAATTAATTAATTAACCTTAAACCCATAGTCCGCTGACCCATTTTTGGCACTTTCATATCCGTGAAAATGAAAAAACTGAAAATCATAACTCACAGGCCACAACTGAACTCCAAATACCCCCAACCAAGATGCTAGGAGTATCTACACTTCAAGGGCTTTCAGAATATGCAATAATACCTTGGCTTTAATCCGTGTTTTTTTACAACGCGATACATCGCGTTGTAGGGTTAGAACGCGATGTATCGCGTTGTAATCTTACACGTGGCAAACCTATTAAACATGCGATTTTTGGTCTGAAACTTTCAAAATAGGTCAGAAACATCTCATAGAATTCAAGAAAAAATCCTGGTATTTTTGGTATTTTTTTTGTGATAGCTGCAAACAAATATGTACCACTGAAAACAGGCATTTTCGCGGGACGAAGGTGAAGACGACGGCGATGGCGGCAGGTAGATCTCGCCAGTTTTCGCGCGAATTTCAGTGGCTGTTGGGTAGCACGACCATGATGATGCGTTCAAAGGTTGATAATTAGGTTTCTACGAGTTTGTTGAGGTACTGGGGCAAAGGAAACGTAGTTTTTTCCAGTTTCTCACCCAACTTTCATGCGGAAACCCTGGTAACCGGCATACATATTATTACGTCAAGACTCGGGTCTGCTGCGGCACCATGCTTGGTATTTCCATGGTGTTTCGACTTCTTAATTAACCCCTAAATGGTCTGGCTGCCGATTTTCCGCCTAAAACTGAGTTACAGCCGACACGTCGGCCCCTTCTCGGGGGACCAAATGCCGCGAAAACTATTGAGAATTAGGAAACGTTTAGCTGAGAAGATCGAAAGTTTATAATTTTCCTCACAGCATGGTACTAGGGTTTGCATACTTCTGACAAAGTTATAGAGGTGTTCTGGTCGGTCGAAGTACAAGGGGTCAGGGTACTTTTTCGCGTACAACGTGCACTCCGGAAAACGACGACCTGGCCATGGCGGCTTGCGCCCACGCATGGCATTTACGTTTTCGTTCGAATTTTCTGACCAAACTCAGGAAATTGCTTTTATACGTCCTAAAGATGATACATGCCAATTTTTGGTTCGCGGGAATGCCATTTGATAGGTGTCGGCAGCGTTCTTGCTGGGAAAAACTGCGATCAGGCCGGACGATAGAAACGTTGACAGCAATACCTTTCCTGCGTATTTTAAAGGATATATTGGTTTCTTTGTACTTTTTATGATACATAGTAGTCGTAAACGTGCAAGGGTGGCCAGAAATCGCCGAATCCAGCGACCATGCTGCACAACTTTGGCGTGCCGAAATGCGCCATTTTGCGGCCACCGCCTGGGCCAAGGTAACGCCATCCATGCCTGGTAAAGCTTAATCATCGTTTTCCTATCGATTTTTGACGTTTATATATACGTTCTAGCTTGTGTAGCACATTCTTTTTGCATTATACATGCTCTTTCTTGACCCTGGCCTGGCCCCTTTCTAAAACACCCTTCTTAGATGCTTCCATCAGTCAGTTGACCTGCCACAGGGTGACGGTGATAAGTTTTAGAGGCTGTATGGGTTTGAATACCTCCATATATGTTTGTTATACATTTCCCACACACATATTGCATGAGTGTGAGGCAGTTGGCTGGTCTCTGTGGCATCATCAAGCATGTAACCGGTGAGTAGAAGCTTCCCATTGTCAGCATGTGCCACCAGGTGTGCTGGCCATCACCTGGCAAGCTATAGCAGCTTAGGCCTAGTTTATCCTTGCTAGGGCAGGCTGAAATAGGCTTAAAATCACTAGTTTGTTGGTGGCTGCCTCCTAGAATGCATGCCTTGCGTAGGGTATCCGTACCACGTTACCTACGTGCATGGACAAGGTGGCACCTGCACATAGGTGCCATGTAAGGGCAGTGTGATGATGCAGTTATGTTTCCCCATCATTGTGGAAGGGAAATGTATTGTTTGGCATGGTTGGGGGCCATATTAGTAGGTATTAGTAGGTAGTATGCCCACTCCTACCCCCTTGGTTGCTTTTTACCATCGGTACCCCTATGGGCTGTACTGGGTGTAACTGCTGGTATACCCACCCAAATGATGACCCCAATGGCTCAAACTGTTCAGCAACTAATTGTTTATCATCCCTGAAGTGGTAGGTGCCTAGCTCTTACAACATAATTCAAAATGCACATTCTACCAAAAATGAAAACGCTCGTCTTGACCCCCCTGACTTTGACTGCAGTTATACATGGCCTACCCTGCATATATGTAAGGTTGTGATATACCAACCCGAAGGGCAACTCATGGACATGCTTGGCCCCCAAGGACAGCCATTGGATATGGGTGGGTTGGATGGCATCTGGTTTGCAAAATTGTGAAGTTACAGCCGATGCATCGGCAGTATTTCTGCCCATTTAGGGGTTAACACATGTTTATTCATTCCGAACGCCCGGACTCTCGGCTAAACCGAGATTTGTGCAGACTTTTATTGGGTAGCTCCGGGCAATCGGGCATGATGGTGCCTGCAAATAGCGTAAGGCGTGACCGTGGCTATTGCTACGGTATGCTGTATTTTCCTGGAAATGGCCTCTGCCACCGGCTCAATAGTGCTTGCAGGCGTAAGTATATCGTGTTTCTACCTAGTTTCTGTCAGTTTTCCACTTATCTCTACCGACCTCTGCCCAGCCTCTCTAAGACCGCCATCCTACTCGACGTTGCTTGCATGTCAGCCATAGCAGGTTGCAGTTGTGCAGTATTTAGGTGCTGTATACGTCGTCAAGCCGTGCATATATCGTGAGGATTGGATGTTGATGGTTTATACTGCGTTGATTGTGCAAGAAGATCAGCTAGGTGCCCATAATCATGGTGTATAATCATGTGTTGTTAGCATCTTGCCACCATTTGCTAGCATGCATTCCAGCGTCATCTTTGCCTGCATGTAAGCTCATGGATCACTCAACCTATCCAAGCCTTGCATTACACGTGCCTCTTTCTTTCAGTATTGCACGCGTTACGGAATGAAAACCCAGCACCTCCATTCCCACGAGGCATGTGCTCAACACGTTGTGAGAGTGGATGATGCTTTGGCTATGGCTGCCTGATTCAGTCATATTAGGTCATCCAGTCATGATGTTTGATGCATGTTTGATGCAGTATAACTTATATGTACAACACCTATTTTCAACGTTTTGACCCTCCAAGCTCACTATGGCCCCGTTTATGGGGCTCGTGTCGTTGCGTAATGTTGTGAAGGGCTCTCATGTTTCCCACTGCGTTGTACTGCGTTGTAATTGTGATGCTAATGAAAAATAGCTCCAGTGGCCCAATGGGCCTGAGTTTTGTTTCACAGAGCCTGCATATGTTGCCCATAGCTCGTGCAAGAAGCCAGATTTTTTTCATGAACCATTTGTGAATAAGCACATGACTTGTGACCTAGGGTCAAGAAATCGCTGTCATGGTCAGACCCCCCTGTATTCAAACCAGTGTATCTCTCTAATGAATAAGCATTTTGTAGGTCTGAGTAGCTCAAAAAATCCTTGGATTTATGGGCTTTCAGGAAAGTATATACATGACCATGAAAAAAAAATTTCCTTAGGTGCTATACGCGTTCTAAAAAAAGCTTACAACGCGATATATCGCGTTCTAATTTAAAAAACACGGGTTAACAAAGCGTTTGGATGACAGCTCCAGTCAAAGTTGGCCAAAAGACGATCTTTTTTCCCCAAGGAAAAGTCTAACCCCCCTAACTTCCCAGGGAGGGCAGGGAATCTCAATACCAACATTGGACAACTTAGTTGGATAGTCCAACGGTGGTTTCCTTGGGTCAGATCACCCGGATAACCCATTACCCCTACATAACGTGCTCATACATGTGTGTGGGTTACGTGCGTGTAAACAGCTATCTATGACATGCAACACAATAATGCATTATAACAAGCGATCAAAGGCTGCCGCAAGTGCTGGAATACAAACACGTTGCCTACCAGCACTGACGGAGTGGTATACTCCAAAGAAATGCCCAAAACTGGGCACTTTCAGGGCTAATAACACTCTTTACAACAGGCATGGAACTTGCTGAAATATGCATGGATAAAATCGTCATTTATAATGCATGGGATACGTATTCCGCTGCAAACAACACGCAAATACGTTGTCTTACCTGGCTTGTTCATGCCCTACCCGGATTCCGCTGGCCGGGATGACCCTCATATCTCACACATACTGATGATCTACATGCAAATTGCCGCCATAGCCGCATACTTCATGATCCACCATGACTACCAGGTCGATGTTCCGTGCAAAGATGGCTACTAAACTAGTCCGCATTCTCAGCAAACGCTGCAGCTGACGTCCCTTGCCCAAACTGGATGCCCGGGCTGGCGCAGATTGCCCGGCCATAGGGAGAAAATCGACCTATGATAAGCTATGAATCATATGGATCTGAAGACCAGGAAAGCTATATTTTCCTACCTGTATTTTCCCAACCCTATAAATCTGGCCGTGCCTGACCTACGAAAATCATGCATCGTCATTCTGAGCAACATTCTGAACCGTTTCAAGCCGTGAGACGCAAAAATTTTGTGACAGCGGCACGTTGACAGCCATGTCTCATAATGCGCGCACGCGAGCGAAAATTTCCCGCCAAACTCACGTGATACATGCTCAATGCACATTGTAATTACCAGGCTATGGCGAATATTACCCGCAAACCTTTGCATCACCTTCGTCCCTAATTTAGTGTTCCCGGATATCCGTCAGACCGTCACAAGTGCCGCGGCGCTCACGGCGCGGCGCGAAATTCGACCGTTAGTCAAACTACCCGAGAGGTCGGGTAGTTTACGGACTATGAGTTAAGGCGTGAATCACTGTACCTGCACGGCTTGAATCACTGTACTTACCAGTCGGCCACCTACGCGGCGCATTCTGGCTTCGCCGTCACGATCGTCAGCAAATGAGTTCATTGTTCAGGCTGTTATGCCTTGATGGTTGATTTGTTGCGGCAGTGTGCGATATTTGGAAATAAAGCCGTTGGGAACCGAGTGGCTGACATTGAAACACGGTCGAGTTACCGGCAGTTTGCTTCAAATCAGACTGAACTGACCTTGGCCACGAGGGTCTACGTGTGGCTGCCGGAGAAAAGGGCCCTCAATCACGACGAAAGCTGTAAACAAATTGAGCGCGTATCCCGCCCAACAGTATTCCGTAAGGCACGGAATATCGACCAAGTATCTGGCGTCACTCATCCGTCAGTTAGTCAATCAGTCAGTCAGTCAGTCAGTCAGTCACGAGTATATTCCCATAGGTTATCCCCAGCATAAGTTGCTGCCGCCACGTAGCGAATTCCGGAAAATCTATTTTGGAAGAAAGTCCGGCCCTGCGATTGCAATTGCAGGGCCGGTATTGACTGGTGTCCGAGAGGTGTTTGTCTAAGCCAATTGGCACCGTGCCAACTTGTCAACCAGATTCTCTTCGATTTGCTGACTTAATTTAGCCAATGCGCTGACACGAGTCTGACACACGAGGGGACGTTACAAATCAAGGAATCCACGGCAAATCTTTGCGCTCGAAGCGTCGTTCTGCAGGCTAATCAGTTTCGTGGCCTGGCACAGCGTCCGTGCCGGCGTCTTCTCTTCCCCCGCGTTTTGTGCAAAAAGCGAGCCGGGGCCAACATTGGGATCCGATACACTCCTTGGTGTGACGTATCCAAACGGTCGACCGAGCGCAAATCTAAAGTTGTAACTGTCATGTGACTCGCTTCCTAACCTGGCACGCACGACCTTACAAGAGCCAACGCATTGCGTGTACGGAAGTGTCGCCGAGTTTCACTGCCAGCTAAGGTGGGCGACAATACAACACATATCCTCACAACGAGACACCACGCGGGCGACGTTTAGCGGCGTGAATTACCATTGTATTTCATGGACTTGTGAAGTCCGAAAAGCAAGGCCTTTGTACATAGCTGCTGGCGTAAGAAAATTTTCATCTCAAGTTATCACGCGTTTCTGTGCGTGTTGTTCTTTACCGACATTTAAAATGATCGAAGTCTGCGGAGCCCTCAGCTCACAGGTGGCGTCTTGGAAGATGTCTGAGCGGGTTGACTTGTCGGGGTCTTCCAGAAGACCGCGGGGGGTGCCGCGGGGGTCCGTACAATCTTTTGCATCTGAAGAAGACGATTTGGTCTGTCCTTGTCCTCGGTGGTTGCCGCCTGTGGCTCCGGTTTCCGACGCGACTAAGGCCCTTCGGAGAAAGAGGTAACCTCTACATGCTTCACGTTTTGATTTCGTACGTCGAAGCTATGGTCCATACCTGGGTTTCCAGTGTTTTCTTCGAACTAACACTGTAAAACTTTTGTTGTTTGCGTCCTTCCCCCTTTTGTACCCCTTTCCTCCTTTTCTCTTGCAGGGACGAAGGCGAAGGTGCCGGCCGCGAGATACTGGACATTCTTTGTACAAAGGTGAATAACGAGTCCAACTTGTCATGTGCGCATCAGTTGACAAACTGCCTGTTTTTGTACTTTTGGTGTTCCTTGGTCACACTTGAGGTGGTGTGGCTTGGCTGACCATTGCACGATTTCGAATTCCTTGGCGCCTTGCTTTCCTGCGTCCAGGGTTCCGGGTCCTTTTTTGATTTCGCTTCCCAGACCCAGGCTCAGCCCTTCTACAGCTGTTCACCGCCGTTCCTGAGCAGCACTCCGCCAAATCGTACTACCAATCCTTTGATACGTGATACTACGTTTGAGAGGCGCTGGTCTTCGTCACCCTGTCTAGACAATATGGGTGTGTCCAAGCCTGCTGTACGTGTGGAAGGCTTCGAGACAGGTCGGGGACGGTTCGCAGCTGTCTGAAGAGTTGGAGTGGGCAGCTGGCCGCCCATGCTCTCTTACACATGTATAGAAACTGTTATCAGAGCCGGTGACCACATACCATGACGGTTCATGCCTTAATCCAGTTGTTCTGGAGGGTATGAAACCCGGATGGTTCCCATCTCTTCGTGGGGTTTTATGTATTGGTACTTGTACAAAACACATTTCTGTAGTTGGTAGATGTCGCTGCTAAGGCATGCTTTCCGTCCCCACCTTCGCATTCATGGCAAGGTGGGTGGCACTGTGTACAGAAAAATAACTGCCTGAGCGCGACATCAGAAGGTGAACGTTTTTAAGACGACGGTTGGGGTGATGCGACAGGCGATTGCTTTTAAGTTGCTTTGCTCTGGCATCTTATGTATAGATTTACCTGTTGCCTGAATGCGGGTCAACAGGTGTACGATGCCGCACCTCTCCAATCGCACGACAAATACACATAGATTTTAAATCTGTGGGCGTCAATTTTATCAATGCTCCGCATATTGGCGGGTTTGCTCCACGTTCCTGCGAGAATGTGCCGTCTAGGAAAACTTTTTTTGGTTCTTCACCCAGTGCATTTTGGGATTCAAATGTACTGTGATGGGTGTGTAGGATGAAACAGTCTTTTTTCTTAAAGGCTGTTTCTCCATGTTACTAGCTGATAGCAACTTATGTATATTGGGGGCTGCATGCTTGGGTATTGCAAGGCTCAAAGATGCTTGTTGGTTTGCTGCCCGATCCCCAAGCTAAAAAAACAAATATACTGTCATGGAGGGCTCACAAATTACAATAATAATCAACCATGTGTTTCACATTGTGAATGAAACCTGATGCCTCGTATTTTTTTACTGATAATGATGATGTGAAGTACAGCGCCTCACTTCATGCGAAGTTGCATCAGTCTCAAGTGTTAGGGCCTGGTGTGTGGGCAACAAATGTCTGCAACCTCTTCTTATCTGAATGAGTAAGTAGTAAGTACTTGTGTGTCATGCGCATGGGCATGGCACGGAGTGGAGGAGATCCATCCATCCAACTAGCACGGTTTACGGTGTGACGAGCTACGGATGCCGAGAATGTTCACAACTTCTTGCTCAGCCAAAAGATTGTTGCTCGGGCATTCCTTAAGCGGCAGCGACGCGCCACCACCCCATGTTCCCATATTTGTATCTCACTCTTAAGCTGCACAAAACTCCTGTTACTTTGCGCACCATTGCTGCGCCGCATTCCGCCCCACTGATGCTTCTCTCTTATCTGCCATGCTTTGAATGCTCTTCTCCCCGAAGCCAATGCATTATGGGTGGAGGTGCTGTTGAATGCCGGGTATGAATGCGCTGGTAGTTGGATCGTCATAGACTCAGCCCAAGTACGCCTACGCCTTGCCGCCCTTAGCCGTTCTTAGACAGCAGCAGAGAAGCGTATACCTATGCCCATAGCCACCAATGATTTCACCACTCTATATACCACACTGTAACGCCATGGCCTAAATCGCACGAGGACACGCAAATTCGGCCACGAGGTAGCCATGGCTGTCGGAGCTCATAACTTTCACGTTTGAGCACCGAATTTAGCCGTGAATATCACTATCGCTTCGTCTTTCTAAGACGCACATGCTGATATAATTTTCCGAATCTAAAACGCAATATATGGCGAACAAACGCGCCCCGACGCAACGCAGCCTGGCGGCCGCACTCGGCAATGACAATACGTCTGCAGCTCCGGCTGCAGCTTCGCCATCAGGTCCGGCAGGCGGCGATGACACTAGTCGTGCACTGGTGGTCGTCCCGCAACCCCCCGGGCTTAACGCCTCGCCATCTGCATCGCCTGACCCCAAGCGCACCCGCCCAGCCGACGACACAGGAGGGTCTTCACGCCCCCAATACACAGAACCGAGCTTTCGTCCCCGGCCTTTCAAGGTCGCAGATTACGACTGGACCACCATTTCTCCGACCGATGCTATGCGCTGCATCTTCTTCGGGGATTACGCTTCGCTTAACGACCTGTGCCTCCATCTCTACTCCATCAATCGCCTCCTCGCCCCGGACGGCAGCCGCTGGGCCAACATCTACGGGCTGATCGGCAGCTTCCGCCCCCATCTCCAGCACGCCATCCTCAACTCCCTTCTCCAGCGCTCTGACGCCGAGATCTGGGCTTCACCCCTTTCCGTCCCCACCCTCCGCTCCATCCTCACGGAAGCCTTTCAGCAGCACGTGACCCCCCTTGCTGCCGACATAGCAGCAATCGGCGGCACGCTGACTGCTGAACTTCCTCACATTTCCACCGCCGCCGCCTCCACCTCCACTGCCATTTCCGCCTCCACTGCCGACATCAAAGCCCAGCTCCTCGACCTCGACCAACGCCTTCAAGCCACCGCCAACGCCCTTGAGAGCTTGCATGACACCGCCGGCCTCACCGCCCAGGCGGTGAAGGACATCGCCGCCCAGCCGGCGCCTGCTGGCTCGGCCGGCGATGCTCCCTCCACCTGGGCGGACTTGCTTAAGCAGCACACCACCTCCACCACCTCCACCATCTCGGCACAACTCAAGCAACAAGCCCTCGACCTTCGCGAGGAAGCCGACATCGCCCGGCGCAGCCACAATGTCATCGTCAAGCACTTCGACCAGCAGGCAGGTGAGACCTCCACGAGCCTTCTTGAGGCATTTAAGCGCGCCATTCTTGCCCCCATGTTACTCACTGGTGAGCTGGACATGTCGGCTGTCCGCCTCCCCCGCGCGCGGGGGAAGGCTGGCCCGGCACCCGTGCTCCTCACCTTTAAGTACATGGCGGACAAGCTGGCGTTCCTTAAATGCCGCAAGAAGCTCTCGGAGACTCGCTTCACGCTGGACGACGACTTGACCCTGGCCCAGCAACAGCGGCGACGCGAGCTATGGCCGACCTACCTTCAGCTCCGGCAGAGCGCAAGGGGGAAGCCGGTATACTGGAGGGGGGCGGTCATCCACGTTGACCACAAGCCCTGGCAGCCCCCTCCTGCCACCTCAGACTAGGAATATATATACCAGTAGTGTAGATTAGTAAGGCTTAGCCTAGCATGTGGCCCCCGCGCATGTGCGCCAATGGCCCCCATGGATGATGCCTTCAACATTTAGCCATTGAATTGAATTGAATTGAATTGAATTGTAACATAACTCCGTTGGGAGTATATGTAGCACATAGCCCAGAGAAGGGGCATATGGCCTATCATACATTCTAAGCTACTTCCTGCAAGGGTGGGAATGTAAACAACACTTGCTCTAGGTGCACTAGGGCACCTGCACCCTCATGATCTTCACACTATGCCCAGCTAAGGGGGATTTAGCCATGCTTTGTCTATAATGGGACCCCCATGGATGTTGCATTAAGGATTTAGCCATGCTATGCCATGCAGAGAGATGCTCTCTGTCGAGAAGCCATGCCCTAGCTCTTGTATAGCCATGATGATCTTCCCCCACATGACATACTCCCCCTTAGCTGGGCATAGTGTGAAGATCATGAGGGTGCCGGTGCCCTTGAGGCACCTAGAGCAAGTGCTGCTTACATTCCACTCTTGCAGGAAGTAGCCTAGAATGTATTAAAAGCCATATGCCCCTTCTCAGGGATATGTGCTACATTGACTCCCAACGGAGTGGTGTTGATAATTAATTAATTAATTATATACCACACTAGATTTGCACGATTTGAAAGCTCGTTTACATAGCCTCCTTACTCGTCTGTATGCACGTAGGCCTCACGGGCGCAACCACCTGCACGTGCGTGTTTCTCAGACCAAGCCCACGGCAACGTGGCTCTCAGGGATTGCGGCAGGTGCTGTCGTGCGGGATGCTTATAATTATATTATCACGAAGGCTTCGGTGCGCACTTCTTACGGGACCACGCCCCCATGCCCTTTACAGAAGGGTGTGTGGCAGGGCTGCGTGCTGTCGCCCTACCTGTTCATTATTGTTGTCGAATACGTAATGATTCAGGCGCGCAAGCGATTTGCCCGCATCGTGGGCAGGGAACCAGGAGTGCAGGTTGCTAACAAATTCTGGCATGGCGGAGCGGACACGGAGTCTGATTCGGCTAGCAGACATCATTTACGCAGACGACACCACCCTCTTCGAGGACACTGAGCACGTGCAGACATGGCTTGACTCAGTGCCTGGCTCTCGAGGCCCGTGCAGTGGGGCTTGAGGTCAGCAAGAAGACAGAGGCCCTGGCGGTTGGGCTCACCAACCAACCGCCGCCCCTCTATCTCCTAGACGGCTCTCGAGTCCTGTATCGGGACCGCGTTAAGCTGCTGGGCAGCCTGCTCCCCAGCTGCGAGGTTGATGTGGACCATCGCATCTCCCTCGCCTGGCACGCTTTACGCCAGTACCGGGCCCTGTGGCGCAAGCCCCTGGGCAAGATCGAGAAACAGGACCTGTTCAAGGTCCTCGTCCTTCCTGTTCTCACGTATGGCGCCGAGACGTGGACCCTCACCGCCGACCTGGCCCGCAAGCTGGACGGCGCGGTCACCAGCATGCTGCGTTCCATTTTCAGAGTAGGATATGCTGCTCATGTCCGCAATGAGGACCTGTACCAGGGCATGCCCTATATCACCAGCACCATTAAGCAACGCCGCCTGCAGCTAGTAGGGCACCTAGCTCGCACCAACCAGGTAGACACCTCACGTGGCCCCCCCGCAGGTCTGCGTCCAGCCCAACCTGGCCGGCACCTCCTGACGTGGGCTGGGCCCAGTGATGTTAGACGCCGCAAGGCCCGCACCTTCAAAGAACAGCTAGTAGAGGACATGGGGGGCCTAGGCCTCTCCGTGATTTGGAAGAAGATGATGGATCGACAAGGCCAAGTGGGCCCAGGTCATAGAGGACAACGAGCCCTCCCCAGTGGGGAAGCGCCCGCGTGTGCAAACCCGCGGGAGGCACGCCAGACAGCTCCCCTAGGGTAGAGTTGATGTTTGTAGCTTGAGTTGGTAGAATAGATGTAGATAGCTGTTGTAGATAGATTAGACCGGTAGGAAGTTGTTTGCACCCATCCATCCATCCATCGGGGTTAATGCTCCGTGACTCCCCAACGGGAGCACGAGTCTAATTAATTAATTAATTAATCACGAAGGCTGACCTTGTTAATTGGATCTCTTATCTTGTTGATAACACCTTCATTTGTTTGCGGGCTATGTATACCAACAAGCTATCGGCATCCCTATGGGCACTAACTGTGCCGGGCTCCTTGCAAACCTCTATCTATACACTTATGAGCTTGCATTCATGGAGAATCTCATTGCCTCAAACGATGATGTTCTCATCAGGCGTTTTATCCACACATGTCGATACATTGATGATGTCATTGCTTTCGACAACCCTGATTTCGCAAGCCATAAATTTGTATATCACCGCTGGTCTGCCTGGCATCTACCCGCAAGCGTCCCTCACATTAAAGCTCACGTCGGAGGATACTCATTGCAATTACCTCGATCTTAACCCGTGTTTTTTTAATTAGAACGCGATATATCGCGTTGTAAGCTTTTTTTAGAACGCGTATAGCACCTAAGGAAATTTTTTTTTCATGGTCATGTATATACTTTCCTGAAAGCCCATAAATCAAAGGATTTTTTGAGCTACTCAGACCTACAAAATGCTTATTCATTAGAGAGATACACTGGTTTGAATACAGGGGGGTCTGACCATGACAGCGATTTCTTGACCCTAGGTCACAAGTCATGTGCTTATTCACAAATGGTTCATGAAAAAAATCTGGCTTCTTGCACGAGCTATGGGCAACATATGCAGGCTCTGTGAAACAAAACTCAGGCCCATTGGGCCACTGGAGCTATTTTTCATTAGCATCACAATTACAACGCAGTACAACGCAGTGGGAAACATGAGAGCCCTTGACAACATTACGCAACGACCCGAGCCCCATAAACGGGGCCATAGTGAGCTTGGAGGGTCAAAACGTTGAAAATAGGTGTTGTATAAGTTATACTGCATCAAACATGCATCAAACATCATGACTGGATGACCTAATATGACTGAATCAGGCAGCCATATCCAAAACACTTGACTCCCTGCATGGGCACAGAGTTTACGGTGTGGCGAGCTATTAATTAATTAATTAATTAATAGACACGTGACTGCGTCACGTGAGCATAAGTCCTCAGTGGGAGGGGAACATGGGATGGAATGGATGGTATAAGCTATCTAGGTCCTAGTTACAGGGGTGTGGGCACCGCGGCCCGAATCGCTATGAATGCCGTACTTGGTCACACGCGGAGCCCCCACAGGCTTGGGGGTGGTCTCCTTCATCACTACTTGCCATCTATCCTTGCGCACCATCTGCCTCCATATTACAGACAAACCAGGAGGCTGCCCGGGGGTGAGCCCGTCACGTCTAGTGTAGCACATGTCCATGCCGAGTCTATCACGAAAAGTCCACGGGTGGCGGCCCTGCCGCGCGCGGCCGGGGGCACGCCAGGTGAGGACATATCGCCCAGGCTGGGCGGGCTTGGTGCCAGCTAGTCTATCTGATGTATCTACCTGATCTGTGCGGGCCAGGTGCCCGGCTAGGCCCAGGCGCCTGTGCCTAATAATGTGGGAAACATAGGGCAAATCAGCGTACAAATCCTCATTACTAATGTGCAAACCAAAGGGGATGTTAAGGGCCTTGCGCAGCATCTTGGTGACGGCGCCGTCGAGTCGTTGCTCCAGCTCCTGCATCAGTGTCCACGTCTCGGCGCCGTAGGTCAGGATCGTCAGAATGACGACCTTGAAGAGGTCACGCTTGGTGGCGAGCTATGGATGCCGAGAATGCTCATAACTTTTACATCCGGGCATGAAATTTGGTCGGGTGAATTGCAGTAGATGCGTCTTTTAATGACGAACACGATGATATAATTTTCAGCCGCCATCGCCCAAGATTTAGCGCAATATCATAAAACGCAGCACAGGCAGGGTTCGTAATTTTCCGGAACCAGCTATGGCAGAAACTCCGTCAACCGCCTCCCCTTCTCTCTCCGAGAGGGAGGCTTCAGCGCCCAACACGATTACGCAACTAATTGCAGATGCGGAAACCATTGCGACGCAGCCCCAGGCAAACGCGGCCGCCATTACCGCCTCCTCCAAGCGGGTTTGCTTCGCCCCAGCCGACGAGATGGAGAGCCAGATCCCCCCGCCATCGTCTTCCAAAGACACCCCCATTGACGACGCCATCGACGACGACGACGACGACGCTAACACATCACCTAAAAACGGCCTTTTTTGTTACATGGGGTCATATCTCCCACACATATAGTCAGATCGGGGTGCCTTTCTGGACTTAAGGTCCCCCTAGGACCCTGTTCACATCACATAAATTGGGGGGCCAACTGACCTATTTTTAGCATCAAACCGTGACGTGGAAAAGTGCAAAAAACGATGTTTTCCAGGCATAAGGAGGCATAGCAGCCACACACAAGTAGTAAATGTAGTCCAATTCAGCTGGAAATGGTCATGCTTATTAAGGGGACGTGGCGCGCCGAATATTTTCCGCGCCAAAAAATTCGCGGTACCGTCCGTACGGTGTATAATGTGTGCCCGGACCGCTCAACCCTCGCGGAGGTGGCCATGGCGGCATGCCTTTATGCAATATTAATCGATATGGCACGTAAACAGCTAGAAAAAATGCTTGAATTTCGCAGAAGATTAGTTGATGACCTCATGTCATGGCGGAAAGTTTACGGTTTGCAATATCGCTAATTTCTCGAACGGCTACGGGCGCGGGGGTCCAGGATATAATTTCTCTTGCGGATCATGAAATTTAATGCAGGTTTACGGCAGCTATTGTGAGGCAACGTAGGCTCTAAAGAGCGATTATGAAGCTAACTTAATGGTGTTGTCGAGTTTGTGCCGAAGCTTCCCGGTTTCTTTTACATTTCCGGCATTCAAGGTAAGAACCTACGCAGGCCTGCGCATGTCGCCTTCGACGTATTCACGGAAGGCGCACCTTCCTTGTTCGCCTGATCAATGGATGATGTCTTTTATTGTTCGAGCTTGCGTGCCAGTTTATGCATGAAACATTTCCACGCAGGCAGGTGCAATAACGTCGGCCTTTCGCCTTTTTTTCGGGCAGTTTCCCTGCAGGAAGCGCTCCATTCCTTTCGGTTGCATCGTCAGATTCCTAGCAATTTCGTACAATTTCGTGTAGTTTGTGGCTGGCATGCTTAAGGCGCCGAGGTCAAGTTGTTGGTAATGTGTTGACATTCGTTTTCCATAATCCTTTGGACATGAGCTTGCTCAGACGCTTTGTTATGTGCCGGATCTGACACGCCTGTTTTAGTAAAGACATCCGGCATGTGCCTAGAGGCTAACAAGCTGGCATCAGCTTCTTAGCAAATTGCCATATTGGAAAGGAAGGTGAGAGTGGTTCTTTTGCTGGCCATACTGCATGAGTGGCATTGCATTAGATAGGTGTTTTTATTGCTTTCCTTGAGCTATAACCATTAAGACTTCCCTGCTATGTGTGCAGCAAGGCAAGCTGGATAGGATGTGAATGCATGGCAGACAGCATGTATGATTTGCTGCCAAGTTTGCAGGCTGCAGTTGCCTCTATTGCTTGGGCAGTCTTTCTAAGGTTTTTACACGTATACTTGCTGAGTTCTTGGCATAAATTTACATGGTAACCTTGGGCGTAGCATAGTGTATGCTCTCTTGGTGCGTGTATGCCTAGCGAAGGTGTTGCTATGCGCACGCTGGCAAGGCTGGCCATGCTGAGGGCAGGGGAGGGCAGATGAGGTGCCTAGCCTTTTCTTATGTTGTGTGATCGAGTTGGGCATGTTTTTTGGCTTCTTGGATGGAAAACATGCTGTCTAGGTGGCCTTATACACAGAAAAACCTCATTTAGCGTATGTTCAGGTTTTAGCACGCAAAACCTTATAACTTGAGCTAGACTTGTCGGAATGACCTGGGACTTGGACCACTGCTGTCCCCCTGTTAGCCGGATTTTCGCTTGATTTTGTGGCGTTATCTGAAGTGTTTATGATATGTTTATTCCCAATGTCCGGTAAAAAAAGACCTGTTTTGCGGGAAAATTAATAACTGTTCAAGGTTTTGCCATTTCCATGATGTAAATAGCTCAGCAAGCTACACACTCAGGGAACTACAAATGGTTGATTTTTGGTTGCCAACAAATGTGTGCATTGGCTGGGGCATACCCAGCCCTAATTAGCGTCTTTTTCTATTTATAGCGCAATATTGGCGTATACTTGGGGGTAGTACCCCCAACAAGTGCATGGACAAGTCACAAGAGATGTTATTTAGTGCCCGCAATCATATTTCAGCATTGTGCAAATGAATTTCAAGTGTTATTACCATAGTTCAATTTTTAAGGGTTTTGGGGTGCCACCTCCCCTTAATTTATATCCAAAGACAAAAACCGCCCTTAAGTATGCAATGTAGGACCAAACTATATGCTATAATTCTGGCATACATGAGCCAAAACACCGTTTTAGTGCATTATTTTCAAACTTATGAAGCCCCTGCCAGCACATATGCGGCCCAATCATGCCAGAATTCGTCACATTAATAGCACAATACTTGAATTTACACTAGAACACAAGTTGGACATATTAGGACCACTGCCGGCCCACTAAAAGTGACGGATGCAAGCAGAAATAGAGCAATTTTTGCAAAAATACTCCATATTCTGCGCCATTGTCTTGGAAAACTTTGCATTCTTCACTCAATTATCGTCATGGCTGTCATGGGATTCATATACATGCCACTGGGGCTGGATACATTAGCCAACACAGACTAAAAAAGCGATCATCAAGGGATAAAATCACCATCAATCACAGTAGATGCTGGCATTCGGAACAAGCACCATAGTGCCTACAAGCCTCAAGAAGGGGAGCTTGGCTGACCAGTCGTGCCTGTCGGCTGACCAGTCTCTTTTCTAAACGGGCCCCGCTCGGCAGCACACACAATCTCCTTTGCAGTACTTGGCCCACTCTGCTGGGCACCCCTGCTGTGCGTGTCTTATAGCAGCTAATCCAAATATATATCTGCCAGGTGCCTCTCTGCTACATGGAAATACAAAGCGCAATCAAGGACAGCAGTGGCTTGGGCTGCTATTCAATTGAGCTCAGCACCTAGCTGCTGTACAACATAATTCTGCATCAGTGCCTGTCCTAATTGCGCCCCCCCGCCCCTTGCCATCATCGTCATGCTCATCATAGTCTTTGGAACGTGCACTGAACTCCAACCCTTGGACAGTCCATAGGTCATTAAGAATCTGTGCATGTAATGCTAGCTCTTCTCAGTTGAACTCATCTACCACCCTCTCATGGTCGTGTCATCTCTCATGTAATCCACCTAGGTTTATCGTGGCCACTGATCTTTCAGCCCACCCTGACATCAAAATCTGGGCAAACACACTGTTGACATCGCCCTTCCGTTTTAGCCTGCATGGCTCCTCATGTTTACCCTTATCTCATCCCTCAACACACCTATAACTGTCTATTCATCCCCCTTGCATAGGCGGTGCATAACTGCGGCATGATGGGGGCTTGCCAAAAATAGGTGTAAAATGCATGGGATGGCACGGGGAGGCTCACACTCATCGGTTTACAATCACACTCATGTGCTAACAGTGTCCCTCTCTGCTTTTGACACTGCATGCACATGCATTTCCTACCGGCTATATCAAGCCCTTCTAGAGAAGGTTTCAGCCGTGTTCAGCCCGTCTCACGGTGCGAGACTGAACAAGTCTCGCGTGCAGACACGTGTGTAGTACTCCTACACACAGATCTCGAGTGATTTATCTAGTACCAAATCCGAAAGGCTTGCATCACTCCCCGGACAGGAGAAATTTTGCGGATGACTGTAGGTGTAAGTTGGCGATGCCATGGTAACCGGAGACGTCCGTCCTATTGTCAGCAAAATTTGGTGCGAGAGGTCCCCAGTTCGATTCAGGTCGGATTCATTTGTAGATCGCGTTTTCCGCGTTTTCCGCGGCCCGGCACTGAACGCAAAGGTTTTCACCTTTGCGGAGTGTCTGATCAGAATATCAAGCCTTTAGTGTGGTTTGGTGCATCAAGAGAAATGGCAGGTCAGCTGAGTGCATCAGACCACATTTGTGTTAAGTGTACGCTTGCAACGCTGTTTGCCCACCGCATGGAGCTCCCCTTTCAGACAGTGGCGCAAGTAGCACTTACACCTTACTCCCAGCCGCTCACCCTGCCCATGCTAGCAACAAGAACAAATGCATGGTCCCCATCCCAACGTAAGGTGCATCACATGGATGGCCCTGCCATCACCTAGCAGTGTGCCACCCCTCTCCACCTCAACCTACTCTGAAATGCCAGGGCCCCAACAAACCTTTCAAGACATGGCACTCCTCAAAGAAGGCAACCCCTCAAAGAAGGCGAGGCAGTTTAGGTCTAGGGGGGCTTTGGGTAAGTTAAAAGATCATAGAGTTCACTAACACAGGCCACGGCAACGACAACCTGCCTCACCCGCTGCATCCATACATCACAAGCCATAAACTGCACAGCCTGGCATGATTGCCTAAGGGTCACGTGATCCAAGGTGCCCTTCAGGCTCACCCCAGCACACCGGCCCATCCTCACCACCCCACTGGTCATAGTCATCTACAGTGGCATCAAACTCCTCTAGGACAGACTGCAGTAAAGGCAACATAGACGTCCTGACACAATTGAATAAGAACGTGGCTGCTACCTACTGCCCTTGATAAAAAATGTCCATGGCTTGCACAAATACGCATTCAATTCTTCAAGCAAGCATGCTAACACCTTCACAGCACATCCCAAGGTTTATATCCATCGAGCTTTGTCAACAAGCATGACTTCCTGATGCAAACTTAGCTGTCAAGCTAGGAGGAGGAAAGCTAGGTAAAGAGGTGAGATAGACCCCCCCACAGCACCTTCCTGCACCAAAACCATGACAATATCATCCAGAGCTTGCTAAATACGTACAGCTAACCGGTAGCGGGCGACCTTGCAGTCCAGGTTCAGCGCGAACATCTCGTGTCAGCACCCGGCGGAGATGGCGGACGCGAACCCACAATGCTATAAAAGCGAGTCATAAGACTATTTCGGGGAGCGGTGAACGGCTTGGAACACCGAAGGTATGCCGCGACAAAAGCCTGAAGTTTTTCTCGGAAATACACGCCTGGATATGGATTAGGGCACCGTTGTCGTGCTTGTGCTTGCGTTGCGAGCAGGCAACCAGTGTTTCTTGCAGTGTCGAGCAGTAACAGATGGTGGCGCGAGAGCAATATGTGACTTTTAAATCATGGCTACACAGCTTACACCTCCGCAGGCATGTTGGAACAAGCCCCGCCATGCCGTGAGCCGAAAAAAAGGAAGAAACGCATCAAGCAAGGACGGTCGTAAACGTCACTGAAAACAGCAAAATCTGACCTGCCGGCAGGTAATGCGACAGCCTGGAAAATGTGATTCGTTTCTCGAAAAACTGATTAGCGCTCGTGAAAGTAGACTTGAAGCCCATTCGGATTCCACCTTTTGGGAATTGTGAGCTTCCAACAAAAAAGTTTCCCCCACAATTAATAAACATGCATTTTCGCTGCCAATTCCAGATCTGGCCGACACAAAAAATCAGCGTCTCAGTTTGCGAATTATTTTGACGCATGAACATACGCGAATAATATGTATCATGCATCATCGCAAAGCAGGAGAGTTTACGCGTCGTTTGCATCCATCGCAGCGACTTAACATGCATAATTGACTTTTGACTGATATTCCGGCGGACATAGGGTCGACAGCCATGCGAGGTGGAATTTTTCTGGTCCCGTCGTCCTCAACGCGACGCGTTCGCGCCAAAATTCCACGCAAGGGCAACTCTTTATATAGCCAATCGGGACTGTCAGCAGGAGGGAATATTTTTCATGCCTACAACTTGATGATCCGGCCGACGAGGTGGCCAGTCATGTATCCCGTCCAGCCGAAACCCAGCCTTACAGCGCGACTGATGCGCGTAATCACATGACTACTAGCGTCGACGACGATGAGGCACAGCATGCAGTGCAGGTCCCATGCATGCTCAGAAGCGAGGGCGTGCACCAGAAGAATCTGATCCATCGCCTCACTACCGACAGCTGTACGCGTCCTCTCAAATATAATAGGCGCGCCGTGAGCCAACCGACCATGCAACGTGGCCGTCCCTGGCCGCCGCTGGAGTGGCTGTATAGAGGGGGAAGCCCTAGCGTGGCCGCTAGAGTGCGCCTCCCCTGCACCTGCGAACGCATGCAGGTGCCCGCAAGGCCCTAGTGTGTCCACTAGAGTGCGCCCCGCCGTCTCTATCCAGCGCAGGAAACAGGCAAAGTCGATCAACACCGGAAACTTGGATAATATGGCACGTTAAGTGCCCAAAACTAGCAGGGCCCCAGCGTGTCCACTGGAGTGCGCCCTGCCAACTCCTCCACGAAGCTACAGTAGTTTAGGCACAACACCACTCCGGCCGACGTGCATAGACCGGAGCAGTCGCCGGTCCCCGCATTCCTTACTGCCAATGTGCCTGAACTCCACCGCAAGCGGGGGAAAACTCCTCAGCTCGCAGTCACACCCTCCGTGACACTTGCACAGCAAGAGCACGGTTGATGTTTGCGTAGGCCCATAAGCATGTGATGCTCGAGGCCGCCGACGTGGACTGCATAGCGCCCGCAATGGCCGCACTTATATAATGCAATGGGCAGGTCGGGGAGTGACACGCCTTGCAGGAACTGCCGTATCAGTAATGTTGCCCCTGCGAGACACCGTGCTGCTCATGAAGTAGGGCCGAAACAACCCCGCAGTCCCCAACAAGAGCTCCTCGGGCTCGATCGCGCCCAGCCCACAGCTAGGTGCTCAAGCACATACAGCGATCGTGGACCGGGGTCAATCCCGCGCACGACCGATCACCGCCTGTCCACCCCGCTTGGATGTCTTGCCCAGGAGCCCGATTCCCGCAACAGAAACACGCCCCTATGTATGCAGTCCCCACCGCGCATCGCCACATCCCCCACTGGAAGCTTGAGGGCCTCTCACCACCCCTGTCCCAGTGCATGGCCATGGGGTATAGTACATTTTGCCGCCCACACAGCCCGCCCGCCATGCACAAGGAACGCCATGCTCTGAGTCCCTCATCCATGCAACCTCATAGGCGCGCGGACACGAGCCACTTGCAACTCACGCTCGATCGGCCTCCACCAGTGGTGCAAGGAACAACTCCCTACCGGGCTCAGCCCACAGGAGGGACGCGAACACTGCGCGATGGTAGCCATGCACAGGGTCGCGGGCAGTGACCAGGTGCTCAGACTCCAGCAGCTCGGTCCTGCCTGCCTCTCAGTCTCGGGTCGCCGTTACTACAGTCCCCGTGACTCGCCCTCGACGGCCAGATCCCGCACGTCCCGTACCTCAGTGCTCTGCCATGGCTCAGCGCGCGTCAGCGCCGGGTCCGCTCAGAGCGGATGTACCGGCCCTATGCAGTGATACCGGTTGTTACTCGGACACCGGCAGTCTGCGGGGCGACAGCGCCACCTCATGTGGCATCGGCACCCTGCACGCGCACTGTTGAGGCGGTGAGACAATGAGGCCGGGCCCACTTCAAATGTTCCGAAAAGTGTGACACTTTTTGTCGTTTTTTTGACTTTTTCGACGATCGTCACTCTGCAGAGTGATTCTTCGTGCGAAATCGTGCGAAATTGTGCGAAATTTGCTGAAATCGTGTGAAATTTGCTGAAATCGTGCGAATTTGTGCGAAATTTGCTGAAATTGTGCGAAATTTCATGTGAAAAATGTCGACGGTAAAAAATTTTGATGTGCACAACGTGTGTGAATTCATGCGAAATTTTGTCAAACGTCACTCCCCAAAACGACCCTTGGTTGAAATCCATGCGAAATTGTGCGAAATCATGCAAAATTGTGCGAAATCGTGCGAAATTGTGCGAAAATGTGTGAAAATTTTGCGAAAATCACGCGAAAATCACGCGAACTCGTGCGAAATTTTATTTTTTTTTTGCGAAAATAGCGAAAAAGTGTCACACACTTGGCTTGGACGGCGGAACATTTGAAGTGGGCCCGGCCATGACCGGACACCGCCACCTGCTTCTGATGCAACCACGACCGGCACCAGCGCAACCAGTGCAACCACGACCGGCTGGGTCATCCCCCACTACTGCCGGCAGTACGTGCTGTCGCCATGCAACTGCACCGTGCCCGCATATGCTTGCAGCCCCGGGGGCCCTTACTCCCGACGGTCGCGGCGGACGCGGGCGCGCCCTGCATGCACGGTTACTCGAGCCCAGGAGTGCCCTGACCCAGCTAGGCGTCGACTCAATGCCGGGGTAGCCAATCGGTTGGCTACCGACAATTCAACAAGGTGCTGTACATCTGTTTGCCGGCCGACCACGATTCAGTACAGGCTCCGCCCTGCCTGATCGCTCAGTCGCATCGGGGTTGCAACAGCCTCCATGCACCGTGCCGTCTCCATACACCGTGCCGCACTAGTGAAATTAATCACGTGCAGCTGCACGAGAAGCCAAGCACGTCCCTCACGCGCTAGGAAGTCAGGGAGCCGTGACTCATAGCCGCCCGTCGGAAGGCTCCCTATAATAATACTTGGCCGCGTGCCATGGGACTCCGCGTCCGTTGGTCACGCGGGACGCGACGTGCAGTCAGGCCGTAGTCTGGGGTCGCTGGCACTCGCTGCCGAATCCGGCATCCCACGCGGAGATGCCTCGGTACGGACGCCTTAGTAGTAGAATCATCAAGCATCCGGTGAGCCCATGTCCAAAAAGGCCAGGACCATGTGCACATGCGGTGCTGAGTGCCTGACGTGGTCCTCTTCGGGACGACCCGTTCAAGCCCACCGCCAACTGCAGATTATCCCATAGAGAATATATCATGGAGAAAATATATTATATAGAAAATAGAGAATATCGAAAATATATAATATCCGCACGCTGGCGCATCGATCCCTGGCATGGCAGTAGAAGGATCGTCGGATCCACGCGCGGCTGCGCATCGATCCCTGGCATGGCAGTAGAAGGGTCGTCGGATCCACGCGCGGCTGCGCGGTGGATTCCTACATAGATGGCCGGCTCGATCCAACGCCGAACCGTGCCGATCATACAGGAGCTAGATATATGGTATCATAAGGAAGTGTAGTGGACCAGTACAAGTACTTAGTATATAAAAGGTAGGTATAGTAAAGAAGTATATGGTATTATTAGTAGCCATCTGGTTTCATACGCTCTGCGACCCCTCCCCTTCCCCCGGGGACGACGCGTCCACGCGATCGTCCAATTACTGCCAAGGAGTCAAGGATGCTGGACCGCCGGGCGCTCGTGTGTAATGCGATATGCCCTATACTCGCCGTCAGGGCACCAAAAGGAACCATCGGGAAAACAAACTACTCGCCGGCGCACGCGAATGTCCACATCCAGCGCGTCCAAAGTCGAGCCCAATGATGATGTCCGCTGCGCCCAGCGGTGCGATGGTCGCAGCCAGGTCGAACGGGGTGCCTTGCAGCACACCTTGATATCTGCCAGACCGGCGATTGGTGTTGGCGACCATCCGAGTGGGTCAGATGCACGGCCGTCCGGTGTGGGGGCTGGGCGTCAGGCCCAGCCGGCGCACCAGTGCCGCGTTGATGAAGGACGTGGAAGCGCCTGTGACGACCAAAAACTTGACATCCATGACGGTTGGTTGGCCGTGTCTGAATATATTATTACAATCTCATATATAAAATATCCCATTACCGCCAACGGTACCCTATATAAAACCACTAGTGCTAGACGCCTAATAGTAATTTCCCATTACCGCCAACGGCGTCTATGCATGGGGTCAGTGTATGATTCCAAACACCCCCCTTACTGCTGATAGCATGATAACAGGGTGACCTGCTACTGGGCAGGACCAATGCACCCTTCGTACTACTGACATCATGATAACAGGGTGACCTGCTACTGTGCAGGACCAATGCACCCTTGGTATTTGGTACAGATGTGGGGCAAAACAGACACCCCCCCCTTGCCCTACACAGGTGGGCATTCTCAGAATGGCTAAGGTGGCCAGCCACTAGGACTGGAAAAGCGCACCGAATGAACATATTATAAAAATATAATTATTAGTTAAATATACTTATATAATATATATTATAGTATACTTCCCAGCGGCAAACTCGTAACCGGCCACTGCTGGTGACTCAAAGGTCGCACGCTGTCCGGAGGCTAGTCGATGAGCCTCGATCTCATTGACCGCGCGCAGCACGCCCTTGGTAGAACTCATCGCTGGCGGCCGCGGCTGCTGGTGCTGAGTCGTGAACTGCCGGGCCTGCTGGCGCCCGCTCGTCCGCGTTGCGGGGCTTTTCCCTTGGGCCGGAGGAGTCCGGGCGACTGCCGAACGCCGGGCCTGAAAACCTGGGCTCGGTCTCCCCCGTGCCACGTCCAGCGTGCCTGCTACGGAGTTTGGGGCAGTCGCGCCTGAGGTGACCCACCTCAAAGCACATGAAGCAACGGGCTTTACTCGCGTCGATGGCGTTGAGGCCATGGTCAGCGTTCCCGTCCTCCAGGTCATCGGGGGAGTCCTCGTTCCCCTCGCCGTCGTGCGGGGGACCTGATCGGAAGAAACGACGCACCGATGGTGCGCGCCCGCGAGCCACGACGTCGGCCACCTGCAGAAGATACCTCTGGATATTCAAGATGTCCCACTCCTCCCAAGGGACCTCAGCGTAGTGCTTGAATACCTCGTCCTGCAGCTCGGGACAGAGTGCCTCGATGAACCTGATCTTGTACTCATACCAGGTCATGTCGGTCAGATAGGCGGCGCTGGACTCAAACTTGGACAGAAACTCGCGATATGGGGTGGTCCCCTGGCGCAGCTTGCCGAAGGCGATTCGCTCGTGGAGTACAGCATCTGGGGGCACCAGCTTGCGTCGCACCCGGTCCATCAGCTCCTTCACGGATTGCGGGTATGACTGGGACGCGATGCTCTCACAGTTCAAGATGCTCACCACTGAGGGGTCCATGCAGGAGTTAACCACCAGCGGGATCAGATCACGGGTGGCCAGCTGCCAGTTGTGGTGATTGCGCCAGATGGTATACTGCTGTTGCCACATGCGTCCCCATTCGTCACCTCGCGCGGTTTCATGTCCGCGTGCAGCTTGGGTACATTCTTGAAATTGGGCAACGGTGGGGCCTTTACCGCGTTGGTGATGGGTCCACCGACGTCTACGTGGGGGACGGAGTCGAAGGCTGGGGGCTGCGACCGGGGGAGAGATCCGGATCTGGTCGGCGTGCCGTGCGTCCGCCGCACCTGTACCGACGAGGGGTGTTCATACCCCGGGTCATCCAATGCCACCCTGCTGAAATTCAGGTTGCTGACGACCGCAGGCGAGTGGACCATGCTGCTGTCCTGCGCCCGAGGTCGCTGCGGTTGGGGGACGTGTCGCTGGACGGTTGTCTGAGTCCCCTCGTCGTGTGCGGTGGCGCTGCTTCTGTCACCCCCTAGCCTAGCCGGGCCCGTGGCCTATGAGCTCCAAAGGAAGGGTCCTGTGCCCCAGGTTCCTCGCCATCCTCCACTGCCCCCTCCAAATCGCCGAATTCGCCCTCTGCCCCGGTGTCCTCCCCGACATCCTCAGAGTTCCCCAACACCATGGGTAGTAGGGAAGTACTGCCAAAGGACACTCGACGCCTGCCCCGGTATGTTGTGGCCGGCGGAGGTCCCATGGAGCGGCCGCGCCCAGCCCAGGGCTGCGATGGTCGCTCTGTGGCTGGCAGAGCATGATAACGGTAGTACTGCGTGTTTTCATTCTCGTGCCCTGTCTGCTCAGGATACCGCGGCGGCCACTGTGGTCGTTGCTGCTGTTGCTGCGGTTGCTGCTGCGGTAGTTGCTGCTGCTGCTGCTGCTGCTGCTGCTGCCGCTGCTGCTGCTGCCGCTGCCGCTGCTGCTGCTGCTGCTGCTGCTGCTGCTGCTGCTGCTGCTGCTGCTGCTGCTGCTGCTGCTGCTGCTGGAAACCCCCCTGGAGCATCTCCTGGCTGCGCCCGTCCCCCCCTTGTTCCAACCTGGAGTCTGGACTGTCACCATCTGATGAATCTCTGCGGCCCTGGTCTCTGAATCCTGGGGAGCCTTCCGCAGGTCTCTCCATGACCTCACCTGTACCTGTCCCTACTTAAGGACGTGCGGTGGTACCTCTACCACCTCTATACCTTGCTCGTGGTTGTCTACCTGTTCTATCTCGCTGTTGACAGGTTCTCTCCGTTTTCGTGGCATGGTGCTCGTACCGATACCTTACACAGCAGGCAACACCTCCCCAGAAAGAAAGAGAGAGAGGGAGAGAGGGCAACCACGTGCTATAGATCTTATATATGTAGGACCTAGTACTATTCCCTAGTAATAATCCCCTCTATTGTCTGCTAGGGCGGCAATGGTCAACTGAGAGAAGGTAACTGTAACTGCTGTCCCCTCCCCCTGACTGCTGATCGTGGGTGGCTTGGAGCATTCATGAGTGGTGTGCATCCCCTCAGGCAATGGCATGTGTTCCCTAACAAACCTATCTGCATCTGTGATGTTATCAAACCCCTTCCACCTGGCAATAGAGCCCTTATCCTTAATGTATTCCTCACATGCCCTGTAGGGACGTAATGCATTATAGGCTAGCAGAAGCTTGCAAGAAGGAAAAGGGGAATCCCAGGCTACCTCTAAATGCAGTGACCTTTACCAAAACAAACGAGGGAGAAGCATGCACAGAGTCTATCACAGCACACGCCCGAGCTTTCCGCGGAACGGGCTATACGCACACACGGAGGTAGACACCGTCAACACAGTCGGCAACGGCCAGACGGTATCCACCCCCAAGACCCCTTGCAGGTCAAACAACGAATGTCCGTCTCCGCGACGTCCATGGGCTCCAACGACATTTACAACCTATAGAGGGTACAACATATAACATAAACCCCCTACGCGTGCGGTCCCGGAGAGAAAGCGAGCTTGCCAGCTAGCCTTCAGCAGGCATAGCTTGTAAGGAAAGAATTCTAACTAGGGGACGTACCATCGTCGATGACGTAAATCCCTCCTGAGCTGGCCGCCACCCGGTGTCGTTGAAGGCAAGCCCTGGCCGCCACTGGATGTCGTTGAAAACAGGAGAGATGAGCGCTATCGTTGACAGCACCTCACCACAGGACTATTGCTAGCCCCGCCGAGTATCCCGGACTGGCCGCTTGCTGCCTAGGTCGTCGTTGAATCCCTTTACGGGCTGGCCGCCGACCTGTCAGCAATCGTTGAATTCCGGAACCTCTATCTACGCCAAGCACCGCCCTGGTTTCCTAATTGGCTTCCCTAACCCTCTCCGCGAGAGTAAGCTGACCTCTCCAGCACATTTCCTCCGATAGCCAGTGTTACGTCCCAGCCCAGACACTCCTAGCCTGAGCTACGTAGCGAAAGATCTACCATGCCGGAATTAGGAAGATTCAAGGTGGCCTAATGCAGATTGCGCTTCACGACTGGGGTCGTGAGATATCTGGCACCGCGACTTGATGCCAAGCTAATTAATACACACTTATATTGGCTAGCAATACCAATTACAAATGGATAGTTGCCCCAGGTTTAATGTGTAGGCGTATTCGCACTTATCATTCATCAAACCAAGAGGACGAGACTCTCGTCCTCGGACCAATTTCACCTAGGTCTGCCACTACGCTGGCAAGGGGCGCCGACATGGCGCCGACCTTCCAAAGCATGCAGTCCACACAAGATCCTCGGGTCGACATCGACCCTCGCCTACAGAATCCACGCATGGGTACAATATCTCAACTAGCTGTAAAGTACGCAGCGCGGCGCGACTGCACCGGCCCCTAGAAGATACACGCATACAACAACCTAGGCCCAAAATAACTGGTCCGAATCACACAAACTGTCATAGTTCCATACAAAAGTCCTGACCAAGGGACAATTCCCAAATTAAGTCCCGAAATGAGTCCCAAAGTCCTACGGACCATGACAACAAGTCAAACTATATAATTTATTCCATTGTTACGTCCGTCCAAAAGGGCCGGGACGTAACAGCTGGCACCTCAGCCAGATCTGAAAGTGCTCCGGATTGTGCTGAAGGATGCCGACAAGATGTCAGCAGCAGAGCAGGCCGCTATGTCGCACAGGGATGATTTCCTGGCCGTATTCGACGCCGGGGGCAGCCGACAGCAGTTACACGCCATTCCGCCGCCGGGGGATATTTCAGTGATCCTCCGTGGTGTCGCCGCCAAGTATCGCCTGGCTGCCCGCACCCTCCCCACCTTGCCTCCGCGTCGGCAGCTTGCTGTCCACCGTCACGCACCGACAGTGGTCGCCGCCAGGCAGATGCTCCGCCGCAACAGAGATCCGATCGCCAAACCTGGGCTGCAAGCAGCCCTGAGGGCCGCCTACGAGCAGGCTGAGAAGGCAGATGCTCAGCAGATGGTCAAGGACCTGCGCAGCTGCCAGCAGAAGCACGACGGCAAGGGGGCCTGGTTCTGGTACAAGCGCCTCGGGCACCCGGACGGCCTCGGCCGGCCCCACCGCCACGACGTCCCCGGCGCCCCAGCCAAGCGGCTTCGTACCTGGGCCACGGCCACGGCCGAGGTCGTGGGGACAGCTGCGCCGCCCCCACCCCTGCTCCCAGCCGCCGCCGCCCGCCCGGCCGCCCTGGCCGGCCCCGCTGGGCCCCCTGCCCCGCCTAGGTCAGCGGCGGACTACCTAGTCCCCCCGCTGGTCGGCCCACTTGGCGACCCGTCTGACATGCCTCCTTTCACCTCTCGCGAGGTCACGGAGGCGGTCCAGCGCCTGCGTTATGACGCAGCCACCGGCTCTGACGAGATTCCGGCCGCAGTTGTAAAACTTGCAGCCGAATTCGAGGACACAGGTGTTATGCTGCTCTTCCGGGACATCTGCAACCGCCTTCTGCTGCCGTCGCAACCACCTCCAGCGGCCTGGCAACACAGTTTTCGCACGATGCTGTACAAGAACAAGGGGTCGCCTGCCGACCCCGGCAACTACAGAGGGGTGTGCATTCAAAGTGCCCCCCTCAAGCTTCTTATGCGGCTCATCCTGAACCGCCTGCGCACGGCCCTGGACGGCCACCTCAGCGAGACTCAGCATGGCTTCCGTTCAGGTCGCAACACAGTACAGGCGCTCTTCGCTACTCGCCGCCTGGTGGAGGAACTGCAACGCCTTCAGCCTGGTGAGTCCCCTTTGCACCTTGTGCTGGTGGACTTCATCAAAGCCTTCGATTCGGTTTTCTGGCCTGCGCTTTGGGACATCCTCGAGTTGTTCCGGATCCCCCGCCCCCTGATTGCTGTCATCCGCAACCTGTATGAAGGGTCCACCACTTCGGTGCGCACTTCTTACGGCCGGGACCACGCCCCCATGCCCTTTACAGAAGGGTGTGTGGCAGGGCTGCGTGCTGTCGCCCTACCTGTTCATTATTGTTGTCGAATACGTAATGATTCAGGCACGCAAGCGATTTGCCCGCATCGTGGGCAGGGAACCAGGAGTGCAGGTTGCTAACAAATTCTGGCATGGCGGGGCGGACACGGAGATTCGGCTAGCAGACATCATTTACGCAGACGACACCACCCTCTTCGAGGACACTGAGCACGTGCAGACATGGCTTGACTGCCTGGCTCTCGAGGCCCGTGCAGTGGGGCTTGAGGTCAGCAAGAAGACAGAGGCCCTGGCGGTTGGGCTCACCAACCCACCGCCGCCCCTCTATCTCCTAGACGGCTCTCGAGTCCTGTATCGGGACCGCGTTAAGCTGCTGGGCAGCCTGCTCCCCAGCTGCGAGGTTGATGTGGACCATCGCATCTCCCTCGCCTGGCACGCTTTACGCCAGTACCGGGCCCTGTGGCGCAAGCCCCTGGGCAAGATCGAGAAACAGGACCTGTTCAAGGTCCTGAGTCCTCGTCCTTCCTGTTCTCACGTATGGCGCCGAGACGTGGACCCTCACCGCCGACCTGGCCCGCAAGCTGGACGGCGCGGTCACCAGCATGCTGCGTTCCATTTTCAGAGTAGGATATGCTGCTCATGTCCGCAATGAGGACCTGTACCAGGGCATGCCCTATATCACCAGCACCATTAAGCAACGCCGCCTGCAGCTTGTAGGGCACTTAGCTCGCACCAACCAGGTAGACACCTCACGTGGCCCCCCCGCAGGACTGCGACCAGCCCAGCCTGGCCGGCACCTCCTGACGTGGGCTGGGCCCAGTGATGTTAGACGCCGCAAGGCCCGCACCTTCAAGGAACAGCTAGTAGAGGACATGGGGGGCCTCGGCCTCTCCGTGATTTGGAAGAAGATGATGGACAAGGCCAAGTGGGCCCAGGTCATAGAGGACAATGAGCCCCCCCCAGTGGGGAAGCGCCCACGGGTGCAATCCCGCGGGAGGCACGCCAGATAGCTCCCCCTAGGGCAGCGTGCGGCTGCCAAGTTAGATGTTGTAGTTAGACTGCCGTTAGATAGATGTAGTATGTAGCCAAGATAGATAGATTAGACCGGTAGGAATGTTTGCACCCATCCATCCATCCATTGGGGTTAATGCTCCGTGACTCCCCAACGGGAGCACGAGTCTAATTAATTAATTAATTAATAGCCAAAGCATCATCCACTCTCACAACGTGTTGAGCACATGCCTCGTGGGAATGGAGGTGCTGGGTTTTCATTCCGTAACGCGTGCAATACTGAAAGAAAGAGGCACGTGTAATGCAAGGCTTGGATAGGTTGAGTGATCCATGAGCTTACATGCAGGCAAAGATGACGCTGGAATGCATGCATGCTAGCAAATGGTGGCAAGATGCTAACAACACATGATTATACACCATGGCCGTTTTTCGAGATAGGCTGGGCACTGAGGTCGGTAGAAATAAGTGGAAAACTGGCAGAAACTAGGTAGAAACACGATATACTTACGCCTGCAAGCACTATTGAGCCGGTGGCAGAGGCCATTTCCAGGAAAATACAGCATACCGTAGCAATAGCCACGGTCACGCCTTACGCTATTTGCAGGCACCATCATGCCCGGAGCTACCCAATAAAAGTCTGCACAAATCTCGGTTTAGCCGAGAGTCCGGGCGTTCGGAATGAATAAACATGTGTTAAGAAGTCGAAACACCATGGAAATACCAAGCATGGTGCCGCAGCAGACCCGAGTCTTGACGTAATAATATGTATGCCGGTTTCCAGGGTTTCCGCATGAAAGTTGGGTGAGAAACTGGAAAAAACTACGTTTCCTTTGCCCCAGTACCTCAACAAATTCGTAGAAACCTAACTATCAACCTTTGAATGCATCATCATGGTCGTGCTACCCAACAGCCACTGAAATTCGCGCGAAAACTGGCGAGATCTACCTGCCGCCATCGCCGTCGTCTTCACCTTCGTCCCGCGAAAATGCCTGATTTCAGTGGTACATATTTGTTTGGACTGCCTGGGCCTGGAGGCGCGGGCGGTGGGGTTGGAGATTAGTGTCAAGACTGAGGCGATGGTGATCGGGGCATCCGGTAAACCTCCGCTGCCGCGCCTGCTCGACGGGACGGAGGTCCCGTTCCGCGACCGCTTCAAGCTGTTGGGGAGCTGGCTTCCTGACACCGCCGACGATGTGGACACCCGCATCGCCCTCGCCTGGGCCAAGCTCCGCTCGCTCACACCTTACTGGCGCTCGAAGGGCCTGGACGGGCACCGCAAACGCATGCTCTTCAAGGTCCTCGTCCTCACGGTGCTCACGTATGGCGCCGAGGCGTGGACCCTCCCACCCAAGCTGGCAGCACGGCTCGACGGCACAGTTTACAGGATGCTCCGGCAGGTCCTTAACGTAGGTTTTTCCGAGCGTCCGTCATCAGAGTCTTTGTATCATGGCATGCCTCGTGTTTCGGACGAGATTAGGCAGCGTAGGATAGCATTTGTAGGACACCTTGCCCGCACCAGCCAGGTCGACACCACCCGTGGTCTGGCCGGCCCCCAGCGGCTTGGACAGCCAGGGCGGCATTATTATTCTGACCTGGCCTGGCCCCGCGGACATTCCCAAAAGGGTAGGGAAACCTGTCACCAACTACGTTCAGATGTTGCTGGACGACCTAGTGGTCCCAGCCCAGTTTGAGCACCGCATCCACTCTCTCTCCCGTCTTTGGACTGCCATGCAGGACAAGACGCGGTGGCAGTTCTAAGATTGTCAAGGCGCACACGCCCGACCCTGTGGGCAAGCCACCTCCCCCCAAGCGGAGGAGGCGTTTTGATGAGTAGTGTAGCTAGGCTTTTCTAGATAGAGTTAGGATAGTTCGATCACGCGGCTTCCTCCACCCCATCCATCATGGAATATGTGCTACATGACCCCCCCACGGAGGCATGTTATAATTTAATTTAATTTAATTTTTAATATTTGTTTGCAGCTGTCACAAAAAAAATACCAAAAATACCGGGATTTTTTCTTGAATTCTATGAGATGTTTCAGACCTATTTTGAAAGTTTCAGACCAAAAATCGCATGTTTAATATTTAGGTTTGCCACGTGTCAGATTACAACGCGATACATCGCGTTCTAACCCTACAACGCGATGTATCGCGTTGTAAAAAAACACGGGTTAACATTACCCATAACAAGAAGGGCTGGCGTACGGCTGTCTATGATAAGCGCAAGGATCCTAAATACCAGCAAATTCCTTTTATTCGTTACCCCGATATTCACAGTCTCCTTTCCCACACAGCAAAATTTGGTGTTGTTCTTAGTCAGTTACATCGTTTTTCCCGTCTTTGTTCTTATCGTGTCAATTTCATCACGACTCTTGTTGAACTCTTGCATCGTTTGTTGGTCAAAGACTATGACCGAGACATTATGCTCCGTCAAGTCCGGTGTTTTTTGCAACGTCACCCACATCTGTTCGGTGCTGCCCCTTGGCACAAGCTCTACAAACAGGTCGTGGACCGGCTGGATCGCATAGTATCTCCGCACATCTGAACCCTGTGATGCCAGATCTCCTTTGCGGCCGTTCCGAGCTTGGCACTGGATTCGTTGTCCACATCGTCGCGTCGCTGCAGGAACACGATGTTTTCTGGCATACGCGGGCTTTTGGTTCCCGCCGCACATTTGAAAGTGCTGTCCTCCGGCTTTTTGCCTTTGCACCGTGTGCAGTTCTTGGACGTTTGGAATCATGGCATGGCTAACGTAATTGCTGACTAGCTAGACCTTTTCAGTGGTTTTCCATTTGCGGGTATTTGCTCGTAAATGGTGGGAGAGCGATCGCAGCAATGGTGCTCACCACTAGACACTCCCGGCCAGTTAGGCTCAAAACACACGCCCTGATCAAGCATGCTGTTTCCGGCCCCACCGTCTAGGTCATCTAGTCGCTCTACACTTATACAAGCCAGCCATAATTTCAATGCACACGGCTACACATTTCCATCACCATTCATCTTCATCATCCTGAACGACTCGAACACGCGGACAAGATAACGGCAGGCTCGAGCTACCATTAATTAATTAATTAATTAATTAAAATCATAGCTCCGTGGGGAGCATATGTAACACATAGCCCTGAGAAAGGGGCATCTATGGGTTTGTAATACAATCAGGGCGACAACCTGCAGGTGTAGGATGTACGACTATCACCTGCTCTGGGTGCACTAGGTGCACATGCACCTCCATGATGGTTCATGCCTCCTAAACAAGCACAGGCACCCAGGGGGGGCTTGAGGAGAGGGCCTAGAAGGCCTGCATGAGATATGGGGTGGAAGGTATGTGGCTAGGCTATGGCTAGGGTACACATGGCCTCTCAGCAGGGAGTAACTCCCTGCATGATGGGCAAAGCATGACTCGAAATTGCTACGGCTATTGCAAGGGCGGGTGTGGGCCCGTCACGTAGGCATACATGGCCACGTCGCTAAGCTTTCTAGTCTACACTACTGCTATATATTCCCTAGGCTGGGGTGGCTGGGGTGGCTGGGGCGGCAGGGGTCGCCTGCAAGGGCTTGTGGGCGACGTAGATGTCCGCCCCCTTCCAGTAGACCGGCTTCTGCCCCGCCGTCTGCCGAAGCTGGAGGTAGGTCGGCCATAACTCCCGTCGCCGTTGTTGCTGCGTCAAGGTCGAGCTACCATGGTCCGGATTCTCCCGATTTCTGGCCTGCGCTGGTTGTCTCCTTGATAACTTTTGCATCCGGGCATGAAATTTGGTCGGGTAAATTGCAGTAGACTCGCCTTTCGATGACGAACACGATGATATAATTTCCGGCCGCCATCGCCCAAGATTTAGCGCAATATCATAAAACACAGCACAGGCAGCGCTCGTATTTTCAGGACACAAGCTATGGCGGAATCACCGTCAGCCGCCTCCCCTTCCCCTGCAGATGGGGAGGATTCAGCGCCTCGACGACGAAAATGGCTGACGGCGGTTTGGCTGACGGCGGAGCTCAGATCTTTTGCGTCTGAGCCCCAAATTCGGTCAGACCACTTGCATTCGATGCGCTTTATTCAGACGCACACGCCAGTATAATCGGTTACGGCTGAAACGCTGTATTGCCAAAGTTATCACGTGACGAGCAGCTATGACGACCCCAAAAGCAAAACGGGGTTTGGAAAAGGAGCTCTCCGGCTCCCATCCCAACCCACTCGCCATCGTTCTTGCCCAGCAGCCTGGGCTCGCTAACCCATCGCCAGCAAACCCATCGCCAAGCGCCTCGCCTGAATCCAAGAAACCATGCCACGACCGCCACAAATGGAGCCAATTCTTGCCCTGCGACAGTAGGTTCTCCCTCCTCGAGTGGCAGGCGCTGTCGCCGCAGGAAGTCGTCGAGGTCCTCCAGTTCCTCACACAGGAACGGAAGCTCTTCGTGCCCCCGAATGGGGGGGGCGGCTATCGACTACCTCGACACGTCCTGGCTCTACACTTATGCCGAACCACGCCAACGCCTGTTTATCTTGACCAGCCACTACCAGCGCAGCCTCGGCGACCTCAACATGCAACAGAGCGCTCAGCGCCTCCGCCCCCGCACAGCCGGCAGCCCCATCGGCTCCCTCCCTCTGCAAGGATGACATCCGCGCAGTGCTGGAGGAGCACGTGACCTGGCCGCTGGCCGAGAAGCTGACATCGCTGAACACCACGCTCAATACGGTCGAGGCCCGGGTCTCCAATGTGGAAACCCGGGTCGTCCACAAGCTACAACCCCAGTTCACGGCGCTACACACCGCGGCGCAGGCTTCGGAAACGCATGCTGCACTTGTCTCTCGCCTTAACCAGGTGGAGGGCAAGTGCGGCGTGCTCATGAAGAAGCTTGAGGCCATCACCGGCCGCCCACACCGAGGCCCTGGCCACACAGGTCCCGGCAAAGATAGCGGAGCACTGCAACGGCCACCATTGCCTCCCAGCCACCCCGGCAGGATTCTGGTGACCTCCCGCCGCTCTCCTATGCGGACCTGCTGCGGTCAGCGACCGCCTCAACCACCGACGCCATCGCCACGAAGCTCCAGGAGCTGAAGGACCACCACCAGGCCCAGCAACGGGAGGTCACCGACCGCGCTCGCCGCGAGTGCCGAGTGGTGCTACGTCGCTTCCCCCAGAAGCCAGGTGAGACGTCCGAAGGTTCCTCCCTTGCTGACGAGCTCAAGAACCAGCTCCCGTTACCCTCATGGGCCTGGTAGGTGAGGTAGAACTGCGTGGGTGTCACCGCCTTCCCCACTCACGGGACAAGGCGGCTCCCCCACCAGTCCTGCTCACCTTCCCCTCCCCTGAGGATAAGCAGCGGTTCCTCTCTCGTCGCAAGAGGTTGCACGACCTCACCTGGACGCTGGACGACGACCTGACCCCCGCTCAGCAGCAGCAGCGACGCGACCTGTGGCCGGAAATTACCTCCGCCATAAGCAGGACCCCCAGAAGCCCAAGGTGTACTGGACGGGGGCGCCGGGGACCTGATGATCCGCAACCACAACATGTGGACGCCCCCTGCGGGCTAGAATAGCAATAGCCCTAGCTTGTATCCATTGGAGTCACTGCCGCTAAGGCAGCCATGCTTAGAATGTTTGCCTAGCTGTGCCAAGATACCTAGTCACGTGCCGCTAACGCACGGTACACAACCAGCCATAGCCTTAGCCTAGTCCTAGTACAGCCATGCTACGCCCTGGCTATGATCAGATTCCTTGCCCACCCATGCTACGCCTGGCTATGACACGCTCACATGGGTCTTATTGCACCCACAGATTGCCGGATCGTTATTAGCGTGTCCGTTTAGCTAGCGCGCCCGAGTGCAGCTGTGGCATGCCTCATAGGCATGAAGGAGACTGGGGGTCTCTGCCCTTTCTCCTGTTGTGCACACACAGGGATTAAAAGCACTTCGGTGCTCGGTGACTCCCCAACGGGAGCACGAGTTTAATTAATTAATTAATTAATTAATTAATTCAGCGCCTCACACAATTATACGCAACTAGTCGACGTTGTGGAAACCATTGCGACACAGCCACCGCCCGCCGAAGCGGCCATTACTGCCTCGTCCAAGCGGCATTGCTATAGCTCCGGCCCAGCCGACGAGATGGACAGCCAGATCCCTCCGCCTTCGGCTCCTGTTTCAGTTCACGCCAAGCGCATTGGCATGATCCTGATTCGGCATATCTCTGCGATTCCAGCGGCACCGGAACGAGTTCATTCCGACAAGTATCAAGAAAGTTATGGCGTTCCGACTTCCCGGTCGCGCGCGAGCGCGAGCCGGCTGTTCTTCTAAGTCGGACGTGAATATTTGCCGACGACATATGGGGTCGACAGTAATTCCTGGGCTGACAGGAATTAGGTGCTGAGCCTACGACGGTATTGGATTAATACGTCGTACGCAGGAAATAGGAACCTTAACCTGTGGTCTGTTGGTACCGCAGGCCTAGTCCTGGACTTCTAGGTGCAGATGCAATAATCACTGTACTTTGTGGTCACTGTGCCTGTATGGCAGACCTACTGTATAGGAACTGGCGCTGTACAGGTAGTGAATACTGTACCGGGGGTGTTATTACTGAGCAGGCCTCCTAGGCTGCTCAGGACTAGCAAGCACAGTGCACAAGTATATAAAGAATAGGCCAGTGCCAATTGGGCATCTCTTGCGAGCCCGCCTCACGTGTGTTGCCTTGACTTGGCAAACTCGTGTACAAGCCTCAAGTGTGTGAGCGCTGTAACATTATCCAATTTTAACAAAGCTCCGTTTCCAACCATATTCACACATTGCTGCATTGCAACCATATCCTTCACATTGCGTTTCATAAGAACGTTAACTCAAATTACAAACAGTCTCAACGGAACGGCCAGGAGGGTCGTTGCTGGTTGCGGTGTGCAGCGTTGACGACGCGAGAAGCTCGTCCGGTGGTGAATGGTGCAGGAAGAACAACGGCAGCAGAATTTCCGGTTTCGGCAGTCTGCTGGGGGTTCAATTTCGCCTGAATTGCGTCGTGTCGTTCGAGATTTATCTTTATTGCTTGCAGATCGTCCGCCTGTTAATCGCAGCTTCGTGCAATTCGTCGACGACCAGGTCGAAGATTGGGAGCGAATTCTGCGGCACGTCCAAACCATCGTCATTCCGGAGCACCGGAGCATCGACGACCTCGAGCAGGAGCTTCACGGTTTGGTCGGCATCCAGACGGTGATTACAGCAGTAGCTGAGCGGGTGCGTGCGGAGTTGGCGGTTAGGCGAGGAGAGGCTGCGGAGGCAGCTGGTGCAGTGCGACACGAGTTCGTGCCGGCAGCAGCGGGTGCGGGTGTACCACGTACTTTCGCAGGCGTAATCGGCGACGAGGGTGTTGCAGCGGGACCAGTTCGACGTGAACGACGCGGAGCGGAGCACTACAGGCGGCTTGCAGAGGTCGGGGCGACAGCGGAAGCCATCACCGGAGGACAGCGCGCGGCAAGAGTCGGCAGGTTTCCGGAGCGAGCAAGGGTTCCTTTTCAGGAACTGCCCCAACCCCTTCGCGTTCGTGTGACGCGTTGGGAAGAGTTTGCCCCTCTTGGTTACGAGAGTGACCTTGAGGTGGGAGCAGTGGGCGTCGCTGGGCTAGGCGACGAGGCACTTGGCGACCACGAGGTGCCAAGATACAATCCGCGGGGTGCCAACGACGGGTTGTCACCTGTCTACTATACTAACGGTGACGATTCTGTCATCGCGGGCCGACAGCGGGTCGACGACGGCGCAGCGGGTAGCAGGGTGCCAGAGCTGATTGTGGTGAGCGACAGCGACAGCGACAGCGACAAGGAGAACCAGGACGCGCCTGGGGGCGACCGTGGTGGTATTGACTGAGTGGTAACACTTGGCATTTTCCTTTCTTGTTCAGTAGCTTATATTGCTTTAATTGCTGCTTGGCCACTTGGCTGGCTGAAGCAGATCTGAACAGAGGCCATCATGGATGAGGGAGCTATTGACCAACAAGCGCGCCTTATGGGCTTTGCGCGGCGCGGCGCTGGGATGGATGGACGAGATGGACGCGATGGACGCGGTGGACGCGATGGACGCGGTGACGGCCAGGCGCTGGGAGACCAGGCTGGGCTGCCAGATGATCAGAGCCAAGGATCGCAGGGCGGTCAGAACGCGCCAGCTGCAGATCAAGCGGCACCTAAGCGACCGACCGTGGCTGAGGGGTACGCGGTGCTAGGCCAGTTTCAGTCCATCAAGGACAATTGGCAGCCCCGGGACGCTGAGAGGATGTTAGAGGACATGAACTTGTACACGGACATATACACCGGTGACAAGCTTCGCATCCTGGCGTCTAGTGCCTACATAAGGCAGTCGGCGAGGCGGCTGTTCAAGTTTGTTCGGGAGCGACACACGGCGGGGACACCTGGGCGGCGTTTATGACGCGACTCAGGGTGTTCCTGAGTGACAAGAGGACCATAGATGGGTCCCACCTGAAGCAAGAATACCTGGACTACAAGCCCATCAAGGGGCAGCTAGTGGTCCACGCCTTTGAAGACTTCGTCAAGCTGAGGGAGGACGCCATGGCCAAGGGATTCTTCGTTGCAGATCGGATGGCCATGGGCGACTTTCTCAAGTCGCTGCAGCTGGATCCGGTCACCATGGATAATGTGACCATCCACATGCGACAGGTCCATGGCTGGGCAGCCATGACGGACCAGTTGTATGAGTGTTTCAGCGGCAAGTACGTAGGTGGTAAGCGCCCTCGTCAAGGGACGAGGAGGCCACTGAACCTGCGGTTAAGTCCATGAGGGGATCGGGCCACGGGGGCCCAGCGCCCTCGAGAGGGCCTGAGACCTCTTCAAGGGGTCGAGGAAGGTCCAGGAGGGGGCGTGACAGAAGGGCTGGACGGGGGACACCGCCGAAGTCGGGACATCCACAGTCCCAGTTTGACTTCAAGAGGGTGGGTGGTCCTCCCAAGGCTGGGCCCAGCAGTGGGACCTCACGGGACATCAGTCAGGTGGAATGTTATTTCTGCCAAGGGAAGGGTCACTTCAGGAATGAGTGTCCCTCGTACCTGAGGCAGGAAGGTCAGAGCAAGCCAGCTCAGGGTGGCAGCAAGGAGAAGGCTGGTCCATCCCAGGATAAGGGCAAGGGCAAGGCTGCTGATCATTGACTTGAGCCTGCACACATCCCTGAACCCTGGAGGGTGCCCCCAGGGGTGTGTAATGTAGCTGCTAGTGACGGCAGTGAGGGGCAGCCCCATGCTCTAGTGACAGAGCCTATTGGACACGATGGGGCAAGCTTGGTTACCACAGAGAGTATGCCAGCTGTAGCTGCAGTGGTTACTCGCCAACGTGCCCGCCATGGCGGTGCTGAGCCTGAGGTAGGACCTGGTGATGTGGACCCAGGTGGATCTCAGAAGCATTCTGACCGTGCAGGACTGGCACAGGATGGTCAGGATGAGGATAGGGCTGGAGACAGTCTGACAGGCACGACCCTGGTGCCTCCTGTACATAAGGGATCTGTACATACCTTGAGTGCTAATAATGACAATAAAAGATTTTCTCTCTTGTATGACATTGCCTCAAGGTTGCATACCATGTTTGGCCATGCAGCTCAGTCTTTGCAAGTTGCTAGACGGCTGGGAGGAAGTGAGTTGTACTCCATCTGCCAACAGGTTGCTCAAGCTTGCAAGTGCAGGCTAGTTGCTAGAAAGCCCAAGCAGTCTCATGCCAGGACTCCTATTTTGCAGCCAGGCCATGTGCAGGTAGATATTCAGAGAATCAGGGGTTTGAAGCTGCTGGTGGCAGTGGACAGATATACCAAGTACAAGACCCTAGAGATCCTGCCTGACATGGAGAAGCCTACATTGATTGCTGCTCTGAAGTTGACAAGGAGCAGGTACCCTGGGTTGGAGTTGTTGCAGTGTGACATTCAGTTTGAGTGCTGTGAGAACCTGCCAGAGTTTCCAGAGTTGCTGATTACACCCAGGGAGAGCCACGGCCAGCAAGGGGTGGTGGAGAGAGCCATCCAAGAGATCAAGACTGTGCTGCTGGTGGAGAGGATTCCAAGGACGTCATCTGCCATTGTGACATCTGCATGGCTACGTTCTGTGGAGGATAGGCTGAACCTCAGGACTCCCATGTTCTTTGGTGACATTGCCATCAATCCTCTTATGCTGCATACCAGGATGCTGCCAGCTGATGCTGAGCAGGCATGGAAGGAGAAGCTAGAGGCCAAGTTCCTCAAGCTGAGGCAGAAAGACAAGGGCTGGAGTGTCCTAGAACCTAACGTTGGACAACAGGTTGTTGTGTGGAAGGAACCAAGCTTTCCAGGGAAACGTGGCAGCTGGCATGATGGGGTGGTGACCCGAGTAGAAGCCGCTGGCCATAAGTGCTGGGTGGCCATTGATGGCTCCCAAGCAGTGCACCGTCTGTCCTGGTCAAAGATCCGTCCCCGGGGAGGTAATCAAGGAGACCTCTTCCAGGTGCCCGTTGGTGTACATGCAAGGCGGGGGTGACGTGGAACTTCCTGATCAGGGTGCTACAGCTGTATCGAGCCCTCAGGGTGACCCTGGCCCGGCCCCTGGGGTACCTTTACATACGGTGGTTGGGCAAGCAGGCGGACAGGCTGCACCTCCGGAACGGCCCGACACCAGGCCTAGGGGTGTGCGTCTATCAGATATTGTACAGGCTTTGCAAAGAGCCAAGAAGGAACCTAAGGTGTCCAAGCTTGTCCAGTTGGATGAACCTGTCAAGGGTATATTTTACCCTATGTGCCCAACTACCTGTTTATATTTAATTCTGGCCGTCATGTTGTAAACGGAGGACTAATTAGGGTTGCGTCATTATTAATCGCACCCGCCTACCGTATTTCAGGCCGATAATTAAATAGGTTAGGAAGGGCTTGCCGTGATAATTACGGCACAGTTTATAGCACTAGAAATAGTGCCGTACAGCGAAAGTTATTGTATGCCGAAGTTGTACTATTTCCGGCACAAGACTTAACGCACTGTAGGTGCCGACAGTACCATCCTCGGCCCACTATTCCGTGTTGGATATTTCTACCGACACGAGTTACTAGATGCCCCGTACTTAATGCGCTGGCATGTTAGCAAGACTTCTAGAATGTACGACTCTGAAGTTAAGTCGTTAAGTTATTGTCTTGCGCATAGCCGCCACCTTTGGTGGATATAGGCACGATGTTTGTGCTCGATGCCTTCACCTTACCTGTCCTAGCTGTCAGCTATGGACGATAATGGTCCCCACCCGGGAACCGCACCATGGCTTTGGCGGTCAAACGGTGGCAGTCCGTAACCTAAATATGAAATGAATAAATCGTCTATCAATTGTCTCAAGCAGTCTTGACGACCAAGGAATCAACCAAATTTCTGACACAAAGCCATTACACAAATTCACCCTATGGACGTCAATTAGCGAGACCCGCCTGAAAATGGCGAGAGACGTAATGTATTTTCATGCATTATTATGGTCCGGAGGTTCGCGGCGTTGCTGTCGTCAAGCCGCATTGTAATTCCAGGAACTGGCCCAGTGCCGCGGCCTGATCAACCGCAGGCCTTATATTGCCAGATTCCAGGAAATTTTCCCCAGATTCCAGAGTGTGGCCGCGGCACTCATGCCAAATGCTGCTGAAGCTAGAGCCATACACGAGCTCAAGTTCAAATCGCGGCGGAGGCGAATTCGCAGCCCTCTTTGTGAAATTTCATTTTTTGCTGGGTGATCATGTCGGCCAGGCGCGGTATCCGCCTGCATTCTATGACTCGAATTTTTGTGAAGGCCGAGAAGCCAAGTGCGCAGGAGCCCAGCTGCCGAGAAGCCAAGTGCCGCAGAGCCGAGAAGCCAAGTGCGCAGGAGCCCAGAGCCGAGAAGCCAGCAGCCATCCACGAGTTAAGGAAATCGGGATTTTTTGTTCCGGTTCATGTCATCGGGTTCTGATGCTAAGCCCTGTATTCAAAAGCACACATTCGGGTTTTTTTGTTGCTAATCCCCATGTCCAAAAGCACAAGTGTTAACCTCGCCTAAGCTCCAGTTTTTGTAGCAATGGTTCACCATGGAATGTTATCCCAAGTAAGGGGGGCTATACACCCTACCTAAGCTAAAGGGAAAGTTACAACCATTGGATTATACCATAGTACTGGCTAGTTGAGCAAGGGGGGTGTCAAGGGTATATTTTACCCTATGTGCCCAACTACCTGTTTATATTTAATTCTGGCCGTCATGTTGTAAACGGAGGACTAATTAGGGTTGCGTCATTATTAATCGCACCCGCCTACCGTATTTCAGGCCGATAATTAAATAGGTTAGGAAGGGCTTGCCGTGATAATTACGGCACAGTTTATAGCACTAGAAATAGTGCCGTACAGCGAAAGTTATTGTATGCCGAAGTTGTACTATTTCCGGCACAAGACTTAACGCACTGTAGGTGCCGACAGTACCATCCTCGGCCCACTATTCCGTGTTGGATATTTCTACCGACACGAGTTACTAGATGCCCCGTACTTAATGCGCTGGCATGTTAGCAAGACTTCTAGAATGTACGACTCTGAAGTTAAGTCGTTAAGTTATTGTCTTGCGCATAGCCGCCACCTTTGGTGGATATAGGCACGATGTTTGTGCTCGATGCCTTCACCTTACCTGTCCTAGCTGTCAGCTATGGACGATAATGGTCCCCACCCGGGAACCGCACCATGGCTTTGGCGGTCAAACGGTGGCAGTCCGTAACCTAAATATGAAATGAATAAATCGTCTATCAATTGTCTCAAGCAGTCTTGACGACCAAGGAATCAACCAAATTTCTGACAGAACCTGAGGTAGCTGCCATGGAGATAGATACCAATGCACAGGTTTCTGTCATGGGACCTCAGCATACAGGAGAACTGCTGGTCGGAGAACCAAGTTGCCCCTGGGTGTCTGATTTCAGTGGTAGGACGCATCTAAGGGTGTTGGGAGAGGTTACTGCCCCTGTCATGGGTGTGGATGTGACCTTCCTTGTCCTAGAGGACTATGATGGCCCTGTGATTTTTGGGTCAGAATTTTCTGGGCAATCCTGGGATTTCTATCAGAGCTACAGCTCTCAAAAGAGATGGCTGGGGGATGATTCCCCTAGAAAATTTCAGGACAACATTTCCAATCAGGTGCAGGGTCAAGCCGGTCAAGGGTGTAAAATGGGATGAAGGGGAGGTGCCCCCAGCAGCCAGTTTGGTGATTCCAGCTGTGTTGCACCCCAGCAGTATTGGCATAACTCACAGGAGCCTTGCTGCACACTCTCCTTTGACATATGACCAGCTAGTCCAAGAGATGAGCTCGCCTACTTTGTTTGAGGCTTGGAAGCTCGCCTTCTCCAAGGCATTGGAGGAGTGGTTGCAGTTTGAGTGTGCTGCACCAACAGACAGACGTCCCCCAGCATCAAGGAAGCTTGCTTTGAGATTTGTGCTGAAGAGGAAGGTTGTGGATGAGGTATCAGTGCCCCATGTCAGGCCTGTCCTGAATGAGTATCACGGCACGGGGAGTCTGCCAGGAGAGGAGCTGTACACGCCAGGGATGCTACACGACACATGGAGAATTTTGCTATGTCTCTACGTGGGGTTGCTGAACAGGGGAGCAGCTATGTCATCAGTGCTGCTGGACTTCAAGAGGGCATTTTTAAAATCTGATCCAGAAGTGGCCAGGAGGGTGTGGAAGCAGGATGAGCCTTACTGTGTTGAGGTGCCTGCCATCTGGAAGCTGGAGCTGCATCAACAATTCCTGGTTATTCTGAAGGGCCTGGAAGGACTCAGGTCGAGCCCAATCATCTGGAGACTCACGCTGCAGGAAGCTCTGATCAGTGAGTGTGGCTTGAGAGTGTCTTCAGTTGATCCCTGTTTGCTGATGGGAGGGTCTGCCAGTGTATGCTAGTTTGCATGGAGATGATCTGCATTTGCTAGCCCCCACGACCTGGCTGAAGAAGTTTATTCCTGTCATCAGTGGCAAGTTTTCACTGGGCAAGGAGCTGTGGCAGGAGCCCAACAAGCCTGTAGTGTTCTGTGGAATGCAGGCTACCCTGTTCAGGAGGGATGGGGAGTGGAGTATCAGGCTTCAGGCTGGAGGAGATTATAAACAGACCATTGTGAAGGCCTTGCCAGAGAAGATCACCCAGGCTGCAGGACCTGAGTTGAGAGGCATGTGGGCCTGGTTTGCCAGCATCTGTGGTCCGTCTTTGATGGTCCATAGCAGAATGCCTGATGAGGTGCTTGAGGATGAGAAGCCTCGAGTCATAGCCCGATTGGTGGAGAGTACCCCTGATCTGATTTTGTCTGGGATTGACTTTGCCCAGCCTATCACCTTGGAGATCTTTGTTGACAGTTCCATGGATGCTCGCCAGGTTACCAAGGTCAGGGGGAGATCTGCTGCTCTGTTTGCTTTTTATCAGAGCAGGGCAAGTTTGTTCAGCTGGTACAGCAGACTGCAGAAGAGGGTCTGTATCAGTTCAGATGTGGCAGAATGCAGGGCCATATGCGAGGGGATCCAGTCCAGCTTGTACATAAAGGAGTTAATGCTGGAGCTGGCTTCAGTTACCCCTTGGTCCTTGCAGATGGAGACGTTGTTGCTAACAGACAGCATGGGTATGGTCCAGTTTGTTCACAAGCAACTGGCCAGAAGCCGGGACCTGGATTATTTGTTGCTGAAGGAGTTGGCCAGTCTGGTTGACTTGAAGCATATCCCTGGCGAGGAGAACCCTGCTGATGCATTGACAAAGCTGCCACACAAGCCCCCAGCCCAGTACAATGTACTGAGGAAGCTCATGAATGCTGACTGTCAAGTCGGTCTATCTGTCTAAAAGCTGAGAGCTGGGTGCTTAAGTCTCTGGATATCAGGCTGGGAGCTTGATTGTACATAATCCTGAGCACACCTTGAGGGGTGAGACATGTCTCTGGTGTGGGAATGTCTGACATTGTCTCTGATGGAGAGATGTCTATCTGGGGTTTTCATCTCAGTCTGAGGTTTCCCCAGATCTGTGGTTTGTGGGCGGGGTTCGATTCCCTGGTGCCGTCTTAAGGCGGAGTTTCACGGACTGGCTGACCCATCCACCATGCTGGTGAGGTGGCGACAGGTCCCCTGATTTTCCACGGTTGGAACGAGTATAGGAGCTTGTGTTTTGCATGTGCTTCGCGTAGATGTTGTGTCTGGTTCGATAAGGGGCAGCAGACCGGCGCCGACTCCCGTCTGGGGGTCAGCAATGTTTTCTGATGAGCTGTTGTGGGTGATCTGTGGGGTTTCGCCTAAGGTCCTGAAGGTTGTACATACTTCTCAAGTTCTTAGCTGAACACCGCTATGGGCTGCCACAGTTGGCCAACCTCTTGTACATGGGTAACACAACGAGCCTCCCGTGAAGGGATAGGGACTCATTGTAATTTGTTTGTGCTCCTGAGCCAGTATGGGTGCTATGTACATATAATAAGGAATCCAAGCTGACTGTCATGCCCAGCGGGTTGTGACTTGTAGTCGAGGGAGGATGTCCAGTACCCATTGTGTGTTTTGTATGTAGACTTGTGTGAGCTGCTACAGCTCAAGAAAAGAAAGGATTGGAGTTAACGCCAAGCGCATTGGCGTGATCCTGATTCGGCATATCTCTGCGATTCCAGCGGCACCGGAACGAGTTCATTCCGACAAGTATCAAGAAAGTTATGGCGGGCTGATTTTTTTAAGTATATAAGAATTTTTTTGGTTTATTAAATTTTGACAAGGGATGCAGCTAGACCTTGTTTGGATGCTCAGATACTGTGTATATAGTCGCTAGAACTACACGATCACTCCTCTCTTACCCTCTCAAGCCTTATCCCCCCAGTTCGGCTAACGCCCGTTGCCCCGTGCATGCATAGCGTGTGTGCGTGACAGGTCGAGCAGTGACGGTGACAGCTGTCTATCATGGCGCACAGCCTCTTTCAAGGAATTCAAGTTTACTGAATGCATGTCCGGGGGAGGTGTGCTAAGCCAACGTGCAAGACTGGTCATGTGCTAGACAAGTGCTGTGATAAGTATCTAGATTTCCTTACAAGCCAAAGGGCACATCGAACAATCATCTCAAAATACCATGGACACCATCGACATGCAGAGGTCATGCTGCTTGGCAGCTAGCATGGGACCATCGGACAAGTTTATTAGGTAGTGTAATACATATGCCCAGTGTTTATTATATGATGTCCATGATACACATCAAGAAGACAACCATATATGGTGCCATCCCACATACATGTCACAATGCAACTGTCATGCTCTTGTCACAATAAACAACTAGATCTCAACAATTGTGTGCAGGTGACCATGGAACCGCATGGCAGCATTGGTTGTAGTCGATGAAACAATTGATCATCAAGCGTGGCCAAGCTATATGCTATATGTCCAATGGCCGATAACCAAAACAAACTCAAACGGCCGAATATGCATGTGTTATTAGCTATTGGCGGCAGCTTACAACTGCAAGACCACTACGCCAGCGTGTGACCTCGACTTAGTGGGTAATATCCCAAGGCTGCATTCAATGCCATTGCGGATATGCCCATCCACCATGGCATGCATCGCGTTCACACGTGCAGCTGCGATGCTGGCCTCCAGCGCCTACGCCCATGCCCACACCCACGCCCACGCCCACGCCCACGCCCACGCCCACGCCCACGCCCACGCCCACGCCCACGCCCACGCCCACGCCCACGCCCACGCCCACGCCCACGCCCACGCCCACGCCCACGCCCACGCCCACGCCCACGCCCACGCCCAAGCCCACGCTCACGCCCACGCCCACGCCCACGCCCACACCCACGCCCACGCCCACACCCACGCACACGCCCACGCCCACGCCCACGCGCACGCCCACGCCCACGCCCACGCGCACGCCCACGGCGCCCATGCGCACGCCCCCACACCCACGCCCACGCACACACCTGCCCACCTGCCCACACCTGCAGTTAACGTAAAGGATTTACGTTAGATGGATAGAGATTGTTACGCTCTTTCCAACGGCACCTTGAACGCCTCATTTGGTTGAGGAACGTAAAAGTTATGACGTTTCCTAGGCTGTGCCGACAGTACCCGGCGCGCCACTGTGGGCGCGTACGGACACAGGATGTACAAGTGTCACTTTGATAGTCCGCAGGACGTTGACAGGACTTGTACAGGACTTGATGGTCAATTGATAGGTAGGCGTGCTGTAGCGCGCCAGGACCTATGAGACAATTGATGCTGAGTAGTGTACGGATAGGTCCACAGGACTAGCCGTATGGACAATTGATAGATCTGCGCGCCAAAGGCGTGCCAGAGTCTGTGTAATCAATTGATTGACAGTTCAGCTGTGACAGTGCAGCTGAATACTTGGACGCGTCCCTAACAACCTATATGTGTGACTTGGTCGCACCGGGACGCTAGTTCTTGCGTGCACGTTCTCTTGGCACTGCGACCCTGTCGCCTGTGCTGCGTGCAGTCTTGGAAGTGACGTGACTTACGTCTGTGTTTCCTTGTTATTAATAAAGGCAACTTCCTGCAAGAACCATGGCGGAATTCGTGGCATTCACTCTCATACAACTCGTATTACACGCCTCGTTCCAAATATGCCAAATTCTGAAGAATTCCGAATTCCCGGCGATGAGGAGATAGCCGCTCCGCCGGCTGATCCTTTACCAAGACCGGCTGCGCCGTCGTGGCAGCAATTGCTTGACGAGGTCACGATATCGCTCGACGAACTTCATCGTCGGCAGCGCGCAGTTCTTCCATTGCTCGGGGATTTCCCCGAGGACCCCAGTTGCCGCAGCTGGTGCCGGCTATACGCGCGCCGTTGGACCAGATTCGCAACATTTTATCGCAATTTACGGTCCAGGTGCGGGGAGGTTTGCGGTCGGTGAACGAGGTCACACTGCCATCGAGGAGCTGGACAACGCCATCTCTTCGCTCACCGGCTACCAGAGAAACTTACAAAACTGGGCATCGCTACGCACGGGGGGCGCGCCGGCGGTGTCGACAAATTTATTTCAAGACCTCGCGTTGCTGTCGCTGCTCACACGCGGCGTACGCAGTCGTGAACGCCAGGTTCTCATTAACCTGGTGGCTTTTCTCGCATCTCTGCGAGAGTGGATTCCCGCAGGTTGGGAATTGTTGTCCATTTTTACTCATCCTCTGCGCCTCGTCGCACGTCGGCGCGCGCAACTTTCGCGACGGGGAGCACGCCGGTTTTGATCCATACCGGCGCAGGTCCGGCACACACGCCGGATATGGAGGATCCTGAGTTTACCTATGAGTACTGCGATTTCCGGGGCCTCGACTACTGAGTCGGCCATTTTTTTAATCCAGTGCTCGTCGACATTTTGTCGAATTTTCAGCGGCGATTCGCGGGGGCGGCGGCGACACCGGCGCAGGCGGCAGTTGCGACAATTTTTGTACATACTTTATTCTGCTGCTTTGCTGAGGTGTTTTTGAATAGCTTGTAGTGCAGAATGGCAGACGGGCGCCGTAGCAAAGGTGCCCCAGCCAGTGGGAATAATGGTGGTGCTGGTAGTGGGACCGCTCACGTAGATGACGTGGGGGTTACCGGAGAGATTCCCAACATTCATCACAATAATAATAATGCACAAGCTGTTCTTGGCTATGATCTCACTACCCAGGGTTTGCTTATTGTGAATCAACTGCAACCTGTCACGTCAGACACAAAGCCCAAGCAGGCTGAGGAGTTTGTGGAGGGGCTAGAGGGGTTTCCAAGTTTGTACGGTGGTACAAACTATTACCAGATCTGGATAGGTAGCCAGACTTTTGGCAAGTGTACAGATCAGATCAAGGACCTCACTAGAGAGTGTAAGAAGGCCAACAAGGCCTGGTCCAGCTACGTGGCAGAGTTAAAGGAGCTGCTAGAGGATCAGAGGAAGAAAGTGGGGATCCATTGGCAGGATAAATACCAGGGGTGGGAGGTCAAGGGAGACCTGATCCAGAACTTCCTTAACTATTGTAAAATGGTTGAGGAGGGCAGGGCTCACGGCTTTAATGTTGCTGACAACATAGCCCTGACAAACTGGCTCAAGGTTTCTGGGCTGGACAAGGCTACACGTGGCTCCTTAAAGGTCATGTGTGCCCCACACTCAACCCTCAAGGCCTACAAGGTCATAATCAAACAAGCACTCGAGGCAGAGGAGCTGTTTGAGGGTGGAGTGCCAGCAGTGAAGGCTACCCAGGCAGGTGGGCGTACCCAGGGTGGCTCCAAATCGTCTGAGGCTGACGAAGCCAAGGAGGGCGTAGGGGCAACCACAACAAGCGAAGGCCAATCATTCACCCGACCCTGACGGGAGGTCACACTCCAAGTCGGTGTTCAGGCGGGTGGGTGGTCAGCCCAAGCAGGGCAACGCGTCTGACAACGGGGGCAGTGGCCAGGGCAAGTCCAAGATACAATGCTACCTGTGCAAGGGGTGGGGGCACATCAAGAAGGAGTGTCCCAGCTTCAAGAAGTCCCAGGGCCAGGGCAGCAACAAGAACAACAACAACAACAAGAAGAACAACAACAAGTCCCAGGCAGGCCAGCCTTCAAAGGGCAGTCAGCAAGAAGACAACAAGGAGCAGTGACTGTCTGAGGCAACCCCTACACACCTTAATTCACCCAGGGGGAGGCCAGGTGCTCCAATGCAGATTTTATATCTGGGCAACAAGAGGGTGATCTCCAGGTTCAGGTGGCCCCAGGTCACCTGGAGAGGTACAGGTTCCTATGAAGACGTCCTTGACAGCTGATGCAGCTGTAAGAATGTCTGACCCCATGCATCCTCGTGCTGGGCACGAGGGTGGACCTCTCATTTTGAGAGAAACCAATGTACAACCACAGAGGGGTGTGAAGGCCTCTGGTGGTATGCATGTGGTCCCTGCTGGCGGTCCAGGTGTTGGGCATGAGCAGGGTGACTCAGGCTCTGAGTCAGAACAGGATGGAAGTCAGCATGGTGATGCTGGACAACCTGACAGCACAGTCCTGACTGTGCCAGGGACTGCTTCCTCTGTGTACCAGGAGTTGGGTGCCCGAATCCACAACATGTTTGGGCATGCCACTTCTCTGTCAAACAACTTTGCCTTCCGTATGGGCAGGGCACCCCTTCTCAAGGCGTGTCAGCAAGCTGCCTCACGGTGTAAGTGCCAGTTGTCCTCCAACAAGCCCAGGAAATCACATGCCAAAGCTCTACCTCAGAGCATTGGTGATCTGCAGTGTGATATCCAACACATCAGGGGCATGCAACTGTTGGTGTGCGTGGACAGGTACACGAAATACAAGGTGCTGGAGCATTTACCTTCTATGAAGAACAGGTACTTGCTGGCTGCCCTGCAGAATGTAAGAGCCAAGTTTCCTACCACAAGGATCCAGGTGGACATGCAGTTTCAGCATCTCAAGGGTGATCCTACCCTTCCTGAGTTGCTGGTTACACCTAGGGAGGCTCATGGGCAGCAGGGTGCTATCGAGAGGGCAATCCAGGAGGTCAAGAAATTGATCATCTCTGAAGACTGGGTACCCTTGTCTGCACCTGCACTTGTCAGGAGTGCATGGCTGAGGAACGTGGAGCAGCAGCTGAACAGCAGGGTTAACTTCTACTATGATGGAGTTGCTGTCAGCCCAATGGGTCTATATCATGGCCTGTGCCCACCACATGTGCTGGAGGGCTGGAAACATGCTGCACATGTCACCTTTGCCAAGCTGAGGGAGAAGGACCGGGGTTGGAAGATGCTGGAGCCACAAGTGGGTCAGAAGGTCCTAGCTTGGAAGGAACCTAGCCTTTATGGCAAACGTGGTAGCTGGAGTCCTGGGGTGGTTACCCAGGTTGATGAAGCTAGCCACGCATGCTTGGTCAGCATGGAGGACGAACCAAAGCATGTACACCGGCTGAGTTGGTCATATGTCAAGCCTAACCTGATGAATGAGGGCAGTCAGGCACAAGGCTCACAGGATCTGCAGGATTTTCAGGTCCCAAGTGACATCACTGACGCAACGACCACATCTGTTGCAGGGGAATCTGTCAGCCCTGGCCAGGTTGCAGAGGTACTTGTTGAACAGGCTGCAAGGTCAACAGCTGGGGAGTCAACTGTCAAGCCCAAGGCACTAACCAAGCCCAGGGGGACAAGTTTGGCTGGATTGATTGGGGCTCTACAAAGAGCCAAGAAGCAGCCCAAGGTAGCCAAGCTCAGGTGGCATGGCAATCTGGGGCTGGACACTGCCTTAGAGGTAGACACTAATTCTCAGGTTTCCATCATTGGGACCAGGGCTGCAGCAGGGTACAGCATGACTGAACCCAGCTATCAGTTTGTGTCTGACTTCAGTGGCGGGGTACACGTGAAGGTACTGGGTGAGGTATTCATTCCTATCCTTGGACAGGACACTGCTTTTTGTGTCTTGGAGGGCTATCAAGGACCTGCTCTTCTGGGGCAGAATTTCCTATGCCAGGATGGGTAGTGATCACGTCCTCTCTCCTGACTAAGGAAGGGGCTGGTCAGGTCCCACTGATTAATTTCAGGACCACTCACCTATCACGTGCAGTAACCAGGTCGGTTAAGCGTGTGCAAGTGTGCCAGGGGCAGGAGCCCTTGGTTGATGACCTCATATTGCCAGCTGCTAGTCATCCAAGCAGTTTGGGCATTGGTCCTCACTCACTTGCTGGACACAGCCCTATCAACTACCAAGGCCTGGTGAAGCTCATGTCCTCTCCCATTATGTGTCCCCAGGTCACACTGGGTCTGATTAAATCTGGGGAGGACTGGATCTCCAAGAAATGCGTGGAACCTGTCAATGACCTGCCTCCTGCACGACGTCTACTCAAGCTCAAGTTTGTCATCAAGATGAAGGAGGTGGACGGGGTCAAGGTACCACATGTCAGGCCAGTGCTGAATGAGTTCAAGGGTACTGGTGAGTGCACTGCTGAGGAGTTGTATACCCCTGGCATGTTGCATGACACTTGGAGGCTGCTGCTGTGTGTATTTCTAGGCCTTCTCAACAAGGGCTTGGACTATGGCTCAGTGGTGGTAGACTTCAAGAGGGCATTTCTGGAGGGGATGCAGATGTGGCACAGGAAAAGTGGGAGGGCAAGACGCCTTTCTATGTTAGGGTGCCTGCTGTATGGAAAAGGGACATCCACACGGAGTTCCTTAAAATCCTCAAGGGCCTGGAGGGCCTGAGGTCAAGTCCAATAATCTGGAGGGAGACTCTCAACCGTTTCCTGAAGGAGCATTGCAACTTGAAGGTCTCTCCTGTAGACCCCTGTCTGTTTCTGGGGCAATGGGAAGGCCTGCCAGTGTATGCTTCGCTGCACGGGGATGACCTACATCTGATAGCTCCCACGTCGTGGCTTAAGGAGCTGATCTCCATCATTAAGTCCAAGTTTCCTCTGGGTAGGGAGCAATGGCAGGTGGAGAATGAGCCTCTGCTGTTTGTGGGCATGGAGGCCACACTGGTGAAGAAGGGGGGGAGTGGCGTATGCTGCTGGTGGGGGGCAATGATTATCAAGAGACCCTCATTAGCAAGCTTCCTCCAACCATCACACAGGCACTGTGTCCATGGTGAGGGGCATGGTTGCTTGGGTGGCAGGCATTTCCAGGCCAGACCTTATGGTCATAGCCAGGTTGCCTGATGACATGCTGGTGGAGCTAGGGTCTGCCAAGGTGGCTGATCAGGTCAGGGCTTCATCTGGCATTCTGTTGTCTGCAGTGGATTTATCACAACCCATTTGCATGGAGCTGTATGTGGATAGCTCAATGGACAGCAGGCAGGTCTCCAAGGTCAGGGGCAGGGCTGCAGGGCTCTTTGTGCTCAGACAGGAAGGCCTGGGGAGTTTGGTGAGCTGGTTTAGTCGCCTGCACAAACGGGTGGCTGTCAGCAGTGATGTGGCAGAATGCAGGGCTATTTGTGAAGGCATTCACACAAGCCTTTATCTGAAGGAGTTGCTTCATCAGATGACTTCTAACACTCCTTGGCCACTTCAGGTTACCACTCTTCTAAAAACAGACTCCATGGGGATGGTGCAGTTTGTGCACAGGCAGATGGCCAGAAGTAGGGACTTGGATTATCTCCTTCTTAAGGAGTTGTCCTCCTTGGCCAATATTGAGCATATCCCTGGGGTTGACAATCCTGCTGATGCTTTGACCAAGCTAGTGCAGAAGGCAGCAGTGCAATACAAGGTTCTTCAGTCTCTGATGGACCCATCTCAGCAAGCTGTCTAAGCTGGTGCCTGGTTATAGGGCATTGGAGAGCAGATTGTGTGGTAGTGTCAGCATTGTGACTGGCATAATACCTGTATTTTAGTCTGTACTAAGGCTCATGGACCATGGTACACTCACTCTGATTTTAATCAGGATACAGCCAGGTTTTGGCTGGGGTTCATGCTGTTGACTACACAAGGTTGACAGGTCCATTACAGACCATGTATTCTATTTTAAAAGAAATGTATATTTGTACATACTTCTCACAATGGTCTGGGAACCTTTATTCTGGGGTTTATAGGGCGGGGTTCGATTCCCTGGTATTATGTTTCTACAAGCTGGCCTGTTCAGGTGTTTGCCTGTTCAGACTTCCCTAGTTCCCCAGGGCAGGATTTAATTGTTGCCTATGTGTTTCATTTTGTCATTTGTTTGCTGTGGCAGTTTACCATCTGGCAAGTAGACGGGCGCCGTAAGACGGGCGCCAATAGACCCCTGTTGAGAGAATGACAGGCAAACTATTGTAATACGCCTTACTTTGTCAAGTGGTATTTTAATTGTCATGGATTTATTGTACTTATATTGAATATGTACTGGGTTTTATGGGATTAGTATCTGGGATTAATGTAACTCACCGCCAGAAGGTCATTGTACTGGAGGCTCTACCGAGGTGATGGGATTAATTCCTGGAGAAGACCTCATAGAATTAACCTGTATGTATTTAATTTTGTGTGCTTCTAATATCTGGTGGTACTCTGTAATGCCACTTCCATAGGTTTTTATCCATTTCTCATGGAATGGTTTTCCCTGTGGCAGATCTGTTTCTTTTCCAGTTCCTTAAAAGAAAAGGCTGGGGGAATGGCAATGGCCATTAAAGACATCTGTTCAAGCTTCAAGCTGGAGTGAAGGACATTTCAAGCTACTTCAAGGGTCCCTGGCAGGGGATGTGATCCCTAAAGAAAAGAAGGGATTGGAGTTAACGTAAAGGATTTACGTTAGATGGATAGAGATTGTTACGCTCTTTCCAACGGCACCTTGAACGCCTCATTTGGTTAAGGAACGTAAAAGTTATGACGTTTCCTAGGCTGTGCCGACAGTACCCGGCGCGCCACTGTGGGCGCGTACGGACACAGGATGTACAAGTGTCACTTTGATAGTCCGCAGGACGTTGACAGGACTTGTACAGGACTTGATGGTCAATTGATAGGTAGGCGTGCTGTAGCGCGCCAGGACCTATGAGACAATTGATGCTGAGTAGTGTACGGATAGGTCCACAGGACTAGCCGTATGGACAATTGATAGATCTGCGCGCCAAAGGCGTGCCAGAGTCTGTGTAATCAATTGATTGACAGTTCAGCTGTGACAGTGCAGCTGAATACTTGGACGCGTCCCTAACAACCTATATGTGTGACTTGGTCGCACCGGGACGCTAGTTCTTGCGTGCACGTTCTCTTGGCACAGCGACCCTGTCGCCTGTGCTGCGTGCAGTCTTGGAAGTGACGTGACTTACGTCTGTGTTTCCTTGTTATTAATAAAGGCAACTTCCTGCAAGAACCATGGCGGAATTCGTGGCATTCACTCTCATACAACTCCTGCCCACACCTGCCCACACCTGCCCACACGCGCACACACCTGCCCACACCTGCCCACACGCGCACACACCTGCCCACACCTGCCCACACCTGCCCACACCTGCCCACACCTGCCCACACCTGCCCACACACCTGCCCACACCTGCCCACACATGCAAGTTAGTCTAAGTCTCCCGCCTGTAGCCTAAGTGGACACGTGCCAGCACCGCCGGCGCCCAATTGGGTACTGGGACGGTGCTGGACTAGAGCAGTCGTGGTATGGACACGTGGCTATACTCAGTATGTGATGAGCCGGTACCTCAGTACCGGGACTGTAGTTGTCATGTTAGGACTGACTAGATCAGGTTGTAACTGATAGGCTAGTCCGTCCAGGATCAGTAAGTTAGTTTAACTTACGCAAAGTCTGGCCAGCCATCGTTGACGGCTGGCCAGCAGTATATGTGCCATTCTATCCTAATGCCAAGGTGTCTCGTCGTTCACGCACACTCTCGCCATTTGGCAGTGCCCAAGCATTCCAAGCTTCGTGTTGCATAACTTGCATTAAAAACTCCAAAAACAATACACACGACGAAACGACGAGCGTGCGAAACGTTCAGTTCGCAAACACCCATTCCATTTTTTTACCCATTTTTTTGTACCAATGGCGCCCAAGAACAACAAAGGAAAGGCTTTGAAGGGCGCGACTTCCTCGGAGGAGGAGTCGCCGTCGGTGACGAAGTACCAGTCGTCTTCGACGTCCCCGATGTCTGATGACTCGGGGACGTCCGATTCAGACTTGGCCAGCCTGCGTCAGGAAATCCTGGAGCGTCAGACCCGGGATGAGACGCATCCAGACGACATTGAGGAAGACGACCCGACGTACAGGGATGTCGTCCAAGAGGTGGTCCGCATTCCATTAATGCGTAGGGTGAGGGGTTCGACGCCAGTAGTGGCTCGTGCACCCCGGGGCCCGCCATATGCACCATGTGGTGCGGGTCCGGGTGTCACCTCCTCGGGGGAGCAGTCGGGCGGGGAGTCCGACTCGAGCTCTCTCGGGTTGTTCGGGATGCAGCCCTCATCGGCGGATGAGGCACGTTCGGCTCAGGTGGAGGCCGATGCGGCACTGGCACGTCGCATGGCTGAGCAGGAGTCAGCTGAGGAGAGGAGGCTGGACGTGAGGTCACGTGAGCGGGCGGCTCAGATGGAGGATGCTGCGAGGGTCCGAGCGGCCCTGAGGAGGCCGGCCTCGCCGACCTACGAGGTGGTCAGGCGGGGCGACCTGGCTTGTTTTCAACGTCTCCGCAGGTCCGAGACGATCCCGCGGGAGATCGACGGGGTGCTACAAGAGTCGGAGTTCTCTCTGACGGGCCCGTCGGCTTCGGACGCTGACGACATGGTGGAGATGACTCCAGCTATGCAGGCGCGAGAGAAGGAGGCCAAGCGCAGGATGGAGGTCTTCCAGGCGGAGAGGGCGAAGAAGCAGCGCAGGCGCGAGGAGATTGCGCAGAGGAAGCTGCGCGAGCAGCAAGAGCGCGACAGGGCGGAGGCGCTCGCGGCCAGGATTAGGGTGAAGATGTCTCACACCAAGGTGCGGTGTGAGCGTCTCACCCGCGACATGAAGTCCTGGAAATACCGGAAGGTCGCCGAGTTGGCACCACTGCAGGGGCCGGCTCGTCGGGAAGCCGAGGAGCGCTACCGCAGGAAGCTGGCCATCTGGGAGGCCAGCGTAGGTCGCCTGGAGAGGCGTATGCTGAAGCAGCGACGCCGTATGTCGAAGAACATCAAGAAGGCTGCTGTGAGGGGATGCATGGGGGAAGCGGTAAGAGCTGAATTTGGTTTGATGCCGGATGAGCGCATTTCCACCGAGCAACTGTACCATTTCTTGTCGCAGCCAACGCATACCATTTCAAACCGAGACGGCACAGCGGCAAGGACCAGGGTGACGCACCGGGGCGAACCCGGTCCAGCGACCTTGTCGCACCGGGAGGACATCCGGAGGCAACTCCAACTGGCCCAGCAGATGCTGGATGAGGGGCGGGAGCTCACCCCGGGCGAGCATGGCCGCCTAGTAGACACGGTGGCGAGGCTGGTGGCCTCGCTGAAGCCAACAAAGCGAAGGGCACCGGAGGAGGCGTGCCAGCCACAGCAAAAACGCAGGAGGGACGAGAGGGACGAGGGGGAGGATGACGGGGAGAGGGGGGGCAACCAGGGCGGGGGTGGACACGGCACCCAGGAGTCTGCACCAACACGGCACGAGGGCGGGGAGCGGCAGCAGCAGCAGCAGCAACAACAACAGCAGCAGCAGCAGCAGCCACAACCAGCAGGAACGACCACAATCTCCAATATGGCCTTGAACAGGCCCAGGTTTGATCCAAAAAAGAAAGAGGACAAGCTACCCTACCAGCCATTAAGAATGTACTCCAGCACGCAAAATGTACTTCGTACCGAAGTTTGTCTTTTTATGCTGAAAATTGTCATGCATGATGTTTGCAACCAAAATAGACCTCGTACAAAGTTTGGTATCGATCGGACGTCATCTTGGTGACATTTGCTAGCAATAAAGGTACATTTTTGTCATTTTTTGTTAAATTAAATAGTAATAAATAGGAAACAGTACTAAATCACGTCAAACCATCATGGATATTTGCAAGCAACCTAATTACCACTAGAATAGACCATGCACAAAGTTTGGGGTCAATCTGAACTCAAAATAGTGACGTTTGCTAGCATAAATACTGCATTTTTTGCCATTTTCAAGCATTTTGCTCAGTGTAAGCTACTAAACAATATCAAACTACGTCATAAAGCTATGAAATATTGGAAGCAACCTAAACACCACTAGATTAGACCATGGGCTAAGTTTGGGCTCAGTCTGACGTCAAAATAGTGACGTTTGCTAGCATAAATGGTGCATTTTTTGCCATTTTCAAGCATTTTGCTCAGTGTAAGCTACTAAACAATATCAAACTATGTCAGAAAGCTATGAAATGTTGGAAGCAACCTAACACCCACTAGATTAGACCATGGGCCAAGTTTGGGCCCAGTTTGATCTCAAAATAGTGACGTTTGCTAGCATAAATGGTGCAATTTTTGCCTTTTTCAAGCATTTTGGTAAGTATGCCTCAAACTATGTCAGAAAACTGTGAATTGTTGTAAATAACCTGTTTGCCACTACATTAGACCATCCTCAACTTGTAAGGTCAGGCATAGGTAAAGGTAGTGACATTTGCTAGCACTATATACAAGCATATTATGCCTCTTTTCGCATATACACATCAAAAATAACAAGACATCATCATATCATGGCCTTAATACAAGGTGTGCAAATGCAAATCACACCAGATCGGATGACCAATGATGGGTGGCTGCATGCCATCACATCTACCAGGCTGCAGGGTGAGAGGCCACATCGCTACAAGACAGGAATCCTCGCAATTGCACAACACCGCTAGTACACTGTGCACATACCCCAAGAGGATTTGGCTACAAGCCATAAAAGTTTGGCCATGCTAACACATTCTTCATCCAAGCAAAATGCAGCCTCTCCAAACTCAACTCGTTGATTTAAATTCAGCTAGGCCAGGCGTGCATGCTCTACTTGCCGACAACCATGAGTAAACTTGTCTACCACTTCATTCCATGCGCCGGTAGATGGCACCGTCTCATCTACCAGTCATCCCCGGCTCCCATTCCGCATCCTCCTCTCCCTCTCCCTCTCCCTCTTCCTCCTCCCCCTCCCCCTCCCATTCTCCCTCCCCCTCTCCCTCCTCCTCCCCCTCCTCCTCCCCCTCTTTCTCCCCCTCTTTCTCTCCCTCTTCCTCCTCCTCCCCGCCTTCACTGTCACTGTGCACAGCAGGGACGGCATCGTCTATGTGGGTGCCATCACCTGCGTTCACGGTGCCAGCCTAGCTCCTGTGGAAAGAAGCGAGCGCGGCCAAATGCCTCGACTGGGTGTGGGCAGCCGCACACGAACTGCGTCACCTCCGCCAGGGCATGATAGTCCTCATACTGCCCATCAGCCCACATCGCCTTGATGAGCAGGTGACCTCCCCTTTCCTGAACCTTAGTGACCCAGCCATGGAAGCGCTCCCTCTTCCTCGCTATCCCCGGAAACAGGGCACACAGGCGCATCCCGATAAGCGCACGTGCTCCATGCTCGGCAAAGTAGGCATTGCAGTCATCCTTTGCTGCTGCCCTGGCGGCGGTGGCAGTCTTGTAATGCTCAAAGTCAATCTGCGGGTGCTCTTTCAACGCCGCCACCGTGGCAGCTGACAGTTTGCCGGTACTGATCAGCTCAGGCTGGTGCACCTCTGCCGTACCGCCTACTGTCCAGTGCTGCAGGTGTACATCAGAAATGGGGACCGTCATCCCTGCGCTGCCGCCACCTAATGTCACTCTAGAAAACTGGCCCGTCCACGACGGTGCGTAGTAAGGAGAGGCGACAATGCTGTCACGCTCCGTGCGATCGCCTTCCAGATCAAGGACCTTCACCAGCATGTGTGGTGCCCACGGCATTCCCTGCCCGCAGGTGACGGCTGGCCGCTTAACAACGAGTAGGTCGCTGCGTCGTATGAGGCTTCCATTCACCTTGAAGGTGTGCCTGCCGGAAATCAGTGTGCGCAAAGCGGGCGTTGCCGTTGATGTGCTCCCTCGCGCAGCGGGCGCACATGCGCGGTTGATCTGCGCTTGAATCTCGCGGGCAGGGCAAGCGACGTGTGAGATTACTTGTTTTATGGGCAGCCTCAGTGCTCGTGTTGCCCGCGCAACCGACTGGTCGCCTGCAGATCGCAGCGGTAAGGGTACCGCCTTGTTCGCTTGCAGTTCACGCTTCTCTTTGAGCTTTTGCTCCATGATGTCGAACAGATTCTCGTTGTTGGCACGCACATCCTCCACGGACTTTGGCACCTGCTCAATCCATCCGTCCAGCAACTGCTGCTTCTCAGCGGCGACGATGTCAGGAAAAAGGCTGTGAAGGCTAGCGCAGGTACATCTCCTGGCACCGCCCTCGTCCCATTCAAAAAGCGGCACTAGACCAGGACTTCCTTTGGGGCCCTTGCCACGCTCTATGAGGAGGCACCCATAGACAGGATCTCCCTGCGGGGTGTACCCAATGGGCGTGACCCCGTCACAAGCCTCGCCATTAGGCCCTGTGGGCTGCCACTTGTTCACCGGTGCATTTACCAACGTCTCCGATGCGGCTAGGCGCCAGCGGACATACACGGTCATATCCGGGCCCCAAAACACTTCGAGATCGAACACCTTCGAAGAGCGGTGCCTCTCCCTCTCGGCTTCGGTTGCTGGCTCATCATCCAAGTCGGCGGTGGCGCCCGCGCCCGCACCCGCGCCGGCGCCTGCGCCCCCACCCCGCCCGCGCCCGCGCGCGCGCCTTGGGTGGCGCCCGCGCCCGCACCCGCGCCGGCGCCTGCGCCCCCGCCCCCGCCCCGCCTGGGCCCGCGCCCGCGCCCGCGTCTTGGGTGGCGCCCGCGCCCGCACCCGCGCCTTCTCCCCCGCCCCCGCCCCCGCCCGCGCCCCCGCCCGCGCCATGGGTGTGGCCCGCGGCTGGCTTCTTCGGAAATGCGTCCATCGATATCACCCACCGGCCGTCAGCGGTGGATGCGCCCTTTCGGCCACGTTGTGACATCAAGCGCGGCGTCCCCAATAGAACAGTCATGCAATATGAATAATCATTAGTATCAACGATGCGTTCATGCAGGCGTGAACTGTGAAATACAACAAGCATGCAACAACGACTCCAGCACACTTAGTAAATACTGCTCATAATATCTGTGGCACATGCAACATGGTTAAAACACACATGGATGACCTGTATGGCTGCACATGAACTGTCCACCTAGAGAAGACTAGAAATTCAGCATGATATCAAGAGCCATCCACACAAATATATGTCTTACCGCAGCTTAGGGCTTCTTCGGGTTGAGTTGGCGAATCGAGCTTGTTGAGCCCTGCTCGAAGTAATGCTCAAATGCGATGCCCAGGCCCGCCAGCACATCATCAAATGTGATTAGTTTCACAGGTGGTCCGAAGAGTTCCAAACGTGGTTGCTAATTTTCAGGCAGTGCCTGAAGGCCGCCTCGAAAGTGAAACGCGAAAGTGAAAAGGGGTCACAAACCCTATGTTCATATCCTTGACTCCCCCGTCGAGAACGAACCGAAAACCAGCGCCATGAACGAACTTGTGACGAGTAGATGACGACATCGTGGTTATGGCGTCGTACCCCCCCTGGTGCAGCTGCTGCTTTATCGCCGCCTTCCTGTCCTCTTGCTTCCGCCCGGGCGAAAACCAGGCGCTTCGCAATGCCTGGAGATGTGATATTCTAATGGGCTTCATGCACTCGTGGCCGCACTTACAGTCGAACGTCTCGTCGGTCACTAGGCTGCCGGCATGGGTGCTGCCGCTTAGCACTATGGCTGCGAACTTGCGCTTCCCATGGTGTCCCATCACCATGATAGCGAAAGCCAGGAAGCAGATAGCCACGATTATGTCCCAGCAAAGCCATAGCACACCTTCCGTTTCGACCGCCATGTCGGCCACTAGTCCGGATAGCTCAATGTGCACCTGACCTTGACACTAATCGCACAAACAGCCACAATTTTGCAAGCAAGAAGACATGGCTACCTCGGCATTTCATGAAATGTACTTCGTGAAATGCATTTCGTGAAATGTACTAAGGAACGTGATTGGCCGGCGTTCGCTCGCCAAATCTCGCAAAATGTACTAAGGCACGTGATTGGTCCCGCAAAATGTACTAAGGAACGTGATTGGCCGGCGAAGATTCTGTAGGGAATTTTAATTGCAGCAAACAGAATCTTCGCCGGCCAATCACGTTCCTTAGTACATTTTGCGGGACCAATCACGTGCCTTAGTACATTTTGCGAGATTTGGCGAGCGAACGCCGGCCAATCACGTTCCTTAGTACATTTCACGAAATGCATTTCACGAAGTACATTTCATGAAATGCCGAGGTAGCCATGTCTTCTTGCTTGCAAAATTGTGGCTGTTTGTGCGATTAGTGTCAAGGTCAGGTGCACATTGAGCTATCCGGACTAGTGGCCGACATGGCGGTCGAAACGGAAGGTGTGCTATGGCTTTGCTGGGATGATTATCATCGTAGTACATCATATGTATTACAGTACATTTCACGAAGTACATTTCATGGAGGCAGAGGGAAAGTTCCTGTTCATGGTGAGTCGGGGTTAGCAATCACGGCAATGTCGATACATGTACTTGCAGTATATACAAATGCCATAATGTCCTTAGATGCAGCATGAATGTCTACTGTTCGGATTTCTTTTATCACGATGCTTAGGATGCCTTCCGACAGAAATCTGCTGCGCTACAGGTCGGGAATACCTGAACTTGATATGCGTGGCCAGTGGCCATGGCAGCCGGGGTCGGTAAGAATTAACTTCGATAGCCATGAATAATGCGGAAAGTGAACGTTGTCCACCCGCTGCACAGGGAAAATGGCTGCACAGGAACGGCCTGACGTGATACTGTCGCAAAGCAGTTCTCATAAGCCGACAATTACACATTCGACTTATGATCGATAATCGGCGCAGGCCTTCGACATTCAAGCGCGCATCGAAACGTCGTGAGGATTTCGGACATTTAGATGAAGTTGGATTGTTTTCGGCCCTCGTATTTGCCATGATCTTGGCCATCCAATCTTTTTGCTTCGTGCACAGTTTGCGTTTGCAGTTAAGCGTAGGTACATGACAAGCTTGCGTTTGCGTTTGCGTTTGCGTTTGCCTTTGCCTTTGCCTTTGCGTATACATTTGCATGTGCGCTTGCGTTGCCGTTTGCTTATGCGTCCCAATGTATGTCTGGCTTTGGGCAATTCTATTTCCTTGTCGTTGGGATATGAGTGGGTGCTGGCGGTGGTGTTACTGTCGGCAGGTAGAGTGGCAGTGGCTTCAACTTCTGTTGCTTTTTCATTGCATTTGCATTTTCATTGGGTCTCTGTAGTTAACAACTGCTTTAAATATCTTTGTTAATAGCCGGCTTCAGCTGTAATTTCGATTGCATGTTGCTTTTGAATTGCATTCGCACTGGGCACATGCAGTGGGCATTAGGCATTGGTAGTGCAATTACACATGCAGTCACACTTGCAATTGCAATGAAGTTGAAATTGAAGCTGCAGCTAAAATTTGCTACGTGCCTAACTGGTACAGTCGCATGTGCAGTCAACTTTGTGCTTGTTTATTATTATTATTTCTTCTTCTTATAATTTCTTCTTATTATTATTATAATTTCTTCTTGCTTTTCGTAATGTGTGGTGGTTAGAATGGTGATGGCAGGGGCAGGAGCAGGGGCAGGGGCAGGGGCAGGGGCAGGGGCAGGGGCAGGGGCAGGGGCAGGGGCAGGGGCAGGGGCAGGGGCAGGGGCAGGGGCAGGGGCAGGGGCAGGGGTAGGGGCAGGGGCAGGGGCAGGGGCAATCATGAGTTGCTTTCGGCCTGGCATGTGCACCAGAACTGGCATATGTGCTCGCAATGCAGCTTGCTACTCTTGTTCCTTTTGTTTGCCTTTTCTTTTGTTTGGGAACTGTTCGTGCAGGGGGGTGGGATGAGGCCGCGAGTCTCTGGGCAGGGGCATTGACGTGGGTAGGTGTGTGTCTGGGCTAAGTCTGCAATTGTCGCTGCTGTGCTGTACTTCTGGCTGTGGCTTACGGTGCATTTGTGGCTTGGAGTAGGGGTGAGGCTAGGGTGGGCGCAGGCGCGGGCGTGGGCGTGGGCGTGGGCGTGAGCGTGGGCATGGGCGCGGGCGTGGGCGTGGGCGTGGGCGTGGGCGTGGGCGTGGGTGTGGGCGTGGGCGTGGGCGTGGGCGTGGGCGTGGGCGTGGGCGTGGGCGTGGGCGTGGGCGTGGGCGTTGGCATGGGCGTGGGCGTGGGCGTGGGCGTGGGCGTGGGCGTAGGCGTGGGAGTGGGCGTGGGCGTGGGCGTGGGCGTGGGCGTGGGCGTGGGCGTGGGCGTGGGTGTGGGTGTGGGCGTGGGCGTGGGCGTGGGTGTGGGCGTGGGCGTGGGCGTGGGCGTGGGCGTGGGCGTGGGTGTGGGTGTGGGTGTGGGCGTGGGCGTGGGCGTGGGCGTGGGCGTGGGCGTGGGCGTGGGCGTGGGCGTGGGCGTGGGCGTGGGCGTGGGCGTGGGCGTGGGCGTGGGCGTGGGCGTGGGCGTGGGCGTGGGCGTGGGCGTGGGCGTGGGCGTGGGCATGGGCGTGGGCGTGGGCGTGGGCGTGGGCGTGCGCGTGCGCGTGGGCGTGGGCGTGGGAGTGGGCGTTGGAGTGGGCGTGGGCGTGGGCGTGAGCGTGGGCGTGGGCGTGGGCGTGGGCGTGGGCGTGGGCGTGGGCGTGGGCGTGGGCGTGGGCGTGGGCGTGGGCGTGGGCGTGGGCATGGGCGTGGGCGTGGGCGTGGGCGTGGGCGTGGGCGTGGGCGTGGGCGTGGGCGTGGGCGTGGGCGTGAGCGTGGGCGTGGGCGTGGGCGTTGGCGTGGGTAGGTGTGTGTCTCAGCTACGTCTGCTATTGTTGCAGCTGCGCTCTACTTCTGGCTGTGGCTTTGGGTATAATTGTGGCTTGGAGTAGGGGTGAGGCTAGGGTGGGCGTGGGCGTGGGCGTGGGCGTGGGCGTGGGCGTGGGCGTGGGCGTGGGCGTGGGCGTGGGCGTGGGCGTGGGCGTGGGCGTGGGCGTGGGCGTGGGCGTGGGCGTGGGCGTGGGCGTGGGCGTGGGCGTGGGCGTGGGCGTGGGCGTGGGCATGGGCGTGGGCGTGGGCGTGGGCGTGGGCGTGGGCGTGGGCGTGGGCGTGGGCGTGGGTGAGAATGGGCGGGTGCGGGGGCAGGGGCATGGGCATGGGCGGGGGCGGGGGCGGGGGCGGGGGCGGGGGCGGGGCGGGGGCGGGGGCGGGGGGGGGCGGGGGCGGGGCGGGGCGGGGGCGGGGCGGGGCGGGGGCGGGGCGGGGGCGGGGGCTGGGGTTGGGTTTGGGTGGGTGGGTCATTGGTGCAATGTTTGGAGTTGGGGCTTGTGGGGGGGGGGGGGGGGGGGCGCATGGGGATTGCCATGCGCGTGCACGTGGGCGTCCGCGTGATCCTCTGTTCGTGTACATGTTCATGCATGTGCCATGACGGCACAATGCATGTCAGATTCGTGACTTTATCGTGTGTTCCCTAGTTGCAAGTATTACTGCTAAAATTCATTGCAGCATTCCATTCCTTGCATAATGCTTGATTGCTTGCATCAGTTCATTCTATACTTCGATCATGACCTGAAGTGCTTAAGTATTACCAGACTCTCGCGCAGTGTCAGAATGTCCAATTTTTAGCACACATGCATGTTTGCACACCAAAGCCCTCATTCCCATGTTGATAAGGCTAAGTAAAACATTTTTTTTTGTGCGGTGATCCACGAAATGCAGCTGTGAATGGCTCTAGGAGGTCACCAATGGTGGCCAGACCTGTTATTGAGCATTGGGAGACGTTACAGGGGCATCAATCACAGTTACATTTAGTTCATATGTAGTTCAATTTAGTACATTATAGTATAAATGTAGTAGAAAATAGTACAACCTAGTATATTGTAGCATATACTAGTTCAACTACCTCCAGATGAGATCCAGGGGCTATGGGGACACTTTTTATGCAAAACTGAACTTGAAACAAGCAAAAAACAAGAAACTTGGAAAAACTCAAAATGTACTTGTGCTGGAGTACATTCTTAACGGCTGGCAGGGCTAGTGTTTCCGGGTTTGCCAGAGGGCCATACCCAGGACGAAGCTAGGGAGTGGTTGTTTAAGTTGTCCCATGCATATGCTAGCGACAATGTCCGTGATTGGTTTGCCTCTCTACGTGCGTCCACACCCATCCATCAATCTGCCAAGCCTATCCAGCAGTTGGTACAATTGTACCAAAAGCGTGCCAGCAGCGGGGTAGACGTGGCAGAAAATGTGTTGTGGGCGCAGTTCATGGTTGATCTTAGGGCACTTGTTACCACGGGGGAGCACTTAGAAGTGCTTAAGGGCTTCCAGTGGATAGAGGCCTATAAGGTCAATAAGCGTGACTATGTGAGTGACAACAAAAAATATGTCATGTACATAGAGGGGATGAGGAGCTGAAGAAGCTCAATGCCAAGTACCTAGTACACCTATGGCTACAAAAGGCAGAACTGGACCCTACCACCCTGTCAGTAATCCTGGCAGGTCTGAAGGATAAGTGGGAGGACTTCAGGAAGGCAATGGCCTATGTGCAGCAATGCCTAGAGCCGTTTGCTGCTGCAGCCAAGGATGGAAAGGTGAAGCAGGTAAAGGGGGAGGAAGCCTCAGGTACGGGGCTCTCCAAGAAGCAGATGCAGTCGCTGGTAGCCCAGGTAAAGGCGGTAATGGGGGGGGATAAAAACAAAAACAACAAAAGTGGGGGAGGTGGAAACAAGGGGGGGGGAAAGAACAATAACAATAAAAACAGAAAACAAAGTGGGGGAGCTAGCAAGCCAGGGGGTGCTAAGCCAGCAGGGGGGGACAAGAGGTTGCCTCATGACCCCACCAAACATTGTACTAGGTGCCTTTGTAAGGGGCATCTAAAAGATGATTGCTGGAAGGGCAAACCCGACTATGGTTCTGACGTTGATGTGTGTCCTGGATGCTGGAAAACACGTCACCCCATTGCAGCAGGAGCGCGCTGCACGGCTCCCAGGCACAACAAGAACACGCCAGGGCGCTACAACCGCGCGGGGGCGGCAGACCAGGATCGAGACTCCTGTAAGCTACCCTCACCATTTTTCACAAATGGTTTCCTGTTACCTTCTGTCTGCCAAGTGTTGCCTGAGTGTGATGATGTGGATTGGGAAGTGGCATATGACATGACACTGTCACACATGATGCGTGACCCAACCATAGCCTCCCTTAGTGCAGCAGCAGAAAAGGTAATCACGTATGGTGCTCTAGCAGAGCAACTGCACAAGGTTATGGGCCATGAGGCTGTGGCTGAAAGGCTAGCCAATAAAATACAAGGCCATGATCTGGAACAGATGTGCAGGCACGTACGTAAGCACTGTGAGCAATGTCAGCTATATGCTCCTAAGCCCAGAAAATGGCATGTGGCCACACCACCACTGGCTAGAGGCAAACTGGTTGGGGATGTTATACACGTGGTGAAGGACACGGTATACTACCTAGTCATAAAGGATGCCTGGTCAAGGTTTGTGGTAGTGGAGCCTCTGCCTGGGATGGATAAAGAGCAGCTGCACAGAGCTTTACAGATAGCCTTGGCACGTTTTCACCCCATTGAAAAAGTAATGCTGGATCAGCAGTTTCTCTGCATCCAGGACAGGAATGACCTGCCCAAGATAGAAGTGTCTGGGGCTCAAGATCATGAACGTCAGGGGTTGGTAGAACGTACCATGAGAGCCATCAGGGATGTGATAAGAAAAATGCCATCCAGGTTGGCTGACTCTGGTAGCTATGCTGACAGGGCATCTTGGGCAGCAGGGGTGACTACCCAGCTAAACGCCAAACCAATAATGTCCTCACCTTTTGGGGAAATCACCCCAACTGGCCTTCAGTCAGGCAGCTATGCTTCAGAGGTACACACTCACTACAACACACAAAGGCAGCACTTAGCCAAGTTGCTGGCAAAGAAAGACAAAAATAATGCCAGGCCTGTGTTTGAAGTGGGGGACCATGTGTTGTTTTTCAGAGAGGGTGACAGAGGAAGAGCACACTCTGCCAGATGGCACGGTCCAGCTGTAGTCACCAAAATTCATGAAGAAGGGACTGCAGTCACTATACAACATGACAGAGAGCGTGTGGTCAGCAAGCATAGACTCAAGCTTTATTACCCACCACTGGCAGACGTGTCAGGGGTAGAATTCTTGGACATGGATTCAGAGCAGGAGTCTGGTGGATTGATCTCACCCAATGAATTGGCTAAGGACGTCATTGATGCAAGCACTAGCACCACAGTAGAAGCTCCTGTGTTCCTCAGTAGTGCAGCCCCACTACAACCCAATAGTCCACCTGGGCAGGAGGACGGTGCACAGGGTGAGCAGCAGGTAGCACCTCCCTCACACCTGGAGGAGTCACAAAATAGAGCAGATCCTGTCGTTCCCAGGAAGTCATTTGCTGAGATTCTTAAGGCCTTGCACAAGGCACACAACACTAAAGCAGTTGTGGCAACAGGTACAGCACAGGTCAATGCTGTAGGGGATGCAGGTCAAGATCCTAGTATTTTGGCTGTAGACACCCAAGCACAGGTGAGTATCATCAGTGCAGCAGCTGTATCTGGTCTGAAAATGAAGGCCTCACCATGGGCTAGAGTGTCAGATTTTTCAGGCAAAACCAAAATGCAGGTCAAAGGTCAGGTGAGCATTCAAATCTTGGGTATGCCCACTCCATTTCAGGTGGTTGAGGGTTACTCAGGGAATGCCCTGTTAGGGGAACCTTTTGTATCTTACCCTGGTGTTGTCATCTCAGCTGGGAGGTTGAGTGTGGCAGGGGTAGGACAGGTGCCTCTAGATCATTTTAAAATCCCTTTGAGCCAGATTAGCACTGGGTTGGATGCTGCCATCAATGCAGTTAAGCCCAAGTACCTCCCAGGTCAGGAACCGTGTGTGGAGGACCTCATACACTCTCAAAAGCTACACCCTTCAGCGTTTGGGCTTGGTAGATGGGATGTTGCATCCATGTCTCCCCTGTCCTATGATGATATTGTACGGGACTGCCAGACGCAGATTGGGTTTCTTAAGTGGCTGGAGGCTTTTACCAAAGCCAGGGAGGAGTGGGTTGTTCCAGATGCACGTAGTCCCACACACACACCACCTGTGACTCCTCTTGATGCTATGCCAGCTGGAGCCAAGAAGCTAAGGTTAAAGTTTGTGTGCAAGCATAAACCTCAGGCTGATGGGGGACCACCCATTTTCCATGCTAGGCCATGTGTTACTGAGTTCAGGGGCTCTACAGAGCTGACAGAGGCTGAGCTTTATACTCCTGGTATTCAGCAAACGTCTCTCAAGGTGTTGCTTTCCTTGTTTTTGCATCAGCTTAATACAGGGAAGGATTATGTGTGTAAAGCCACAGATATCAAAAGAGCCTTTCTAAAGGGGGACCCTGCCATAGCACAGCAGGTCTGGAGAGGTCAGGTATACGTGGTGAATACTCCTAAGGTGTGGCACAGGGATATTGTTCAACCCTTGTTGAGGCCAAACCTGGGGGTTGAAGGGTTGCAGTCAGCTCCAAAAATTTTTAGGCTGTCTGCACAGGAGGTATTCATGAAGCTAGGGGCCACCTATGATGACATTGACCCTTGCCTGTTTGTCATCCCACACCCTGATGGAATGATGATGTTTGTCTGGCATGGGGATGATCAGTTAATCTCAGGTCCTAGAGCTGCAGTGGATGCTTTCATAGCTCAGGTGTCTGCCAGTTTTGAGATTGGCAAGCAGCTAGAGCTGGGCAAGGAGCCAGTCAAGTTCTGTGGCATGATGCTTGAGTTGCTGCAGCAGCAGGGCAGCTGGGTTTGTTCCATGCAGGCCTCTGCTGAATACATTAAGTCTTGTCTGGATGTCCTGCCTGTTCACATCACCCCTGACATGTGCCCTACCATTAGAGGCAAGCTTGGTTGGCTATGTGCTACATGTGCACCCCACCTGGCTTTTGTGAGCAGGGTAGATGATGAGGTACTACAGGAGGTAGGAGCACGGGCAATCAAGCAGTTGTTGCATGATGGTCCACCTTTGATGCTTCACTCACTGGACCTGTTTACTCCCATTCACATCACGTGCATGATGGATAGTTCAATGGAGTCCAGGGTAGTTACCAAGGTTCAAGCCAGAGAGGCTGGATTGTTTTTCCTGCATAACCAAGGTGGGAAGAAGTCACTAGTCTCCTGGTTCAGTAGATTGCACAAGAGGAAAGCTGTGAGTAGCAATGTAGCTGAATGCAGGGCTGTGGTATCTTCTGTCTTGCATGCAAGGTATCTCAATCACTTGCTGGTCTGGCTTCAACACCAGGCTGGTAGCTCTGCAGGAGTGAAAGCACATTTGCTGACTGACTCTCAATCTATCATCTCTTTCCTTGCCAATCCTTTGGCTGTACACTCGGACCTGGATTGGATTGTGCTAAAACAGGAATGCAAGTACCTGGAGTCTAAAGCCCACGTCAGGGACAAAGACAATGCTGCAGATGCACTGACCAAGGTGCCACAAGCAGCAGGACCACAATACCAGGTCTTGTATGGGTTGATGAACCCTGGTTACAGTCTGAAGTGACTGGCACATTGTACATGTTAGCCCATGACCCCCTGCCTAATACTGCAGCTGAAAGGCTGCAGTGGCAGCTGGGTAGTTTTCTGACAGTGAGAAGCACTGGTCTAGAAAGTTGGGACATGATGAATGTGTTATTTATTGAATAAAATTTTGTGAGACACTTGTTTGGATGACCATGACATGCTGGGGCCTGGAGCACCCATCTCACTCAGTTAAGAAACCATGCTTGAGACATGGGGCCTTTTTAATGCATCTCTTGTACATGTGTGAGGTGACCTTTGGGTCCTAGTAGGTTATCTGACAGTTTTTTAAGGCATTGGGAATGGCTGCGTCCATTTGATGGCTATGTGTGTTTCTGTTGAAACCCAAAGAAAACTTAAAGTGGGAGTTAGTCTAAGTCTCCCGCCTGTAGCCTAAGTGGACACGTGCCAGCACCGCCGGCGCCCAATTGGGTACTGGGACGGTGCTGGACTAGAGCAGTCGTGGTATGGACACGTGGCTATACTCAGTATGTGATGAGCCGGTACCTCAGTACCGGGACTGTAGTTGTCATGTTAGGACTGACTAGATCAGGTTGTAACTGATAGGCTAGTCCGTCCAGGATCAGTAAGTTAGTTTAACTTACGCAAAGTCTGGCCAGCCATCGTTGACGGCTGGCCAGCAGTATATGTGCCATTCTATCCTAATGCCAAGGTGTCTCGTCGTTCACGCACACTCTCGCCATTTGGCAGTGCCCAAGCATTCCAAGCTTCGTGTTGCATAACTATGCACACACATGCCCACACGTGCCCTCATGCGCACACACATGCTCACACGTGCCCGCACATGCCCACACATGCACACACATGCCCACACGTGCCCACACATGTACACACATGCCCACACATGCCCACACATGCCCACACATGCCCACACGTGCCCACACCTGCCCACACATGCCCACACGTGCCCACACGTGCACACACATGCACACACATGCCCACACATGCCCACACCTGCCCACACCTGCCCACACGTGCCCACACCTGCCCACACCTGCCCACACCTGCCCACACCTGCCCACACCTGCCCACACCTGCCCACACCTGCCCACACCTGCCCACACCTGCCCACACATGCCCACACGTGCCCACACCTGCCCACACCTGCCCACACCTGCCCACACCTGCCCACACCTGCCCACACATGCACACACTTGCCCACACCTGCCCACACGCGCACACACCTGCCCACACCTGCCCACACCTGCCCACACCTGCCCACACGTGCCCACACCTGCCCAAACATGCCCACACCTGCCCACACCTGCCCACACCTGCCCACACGCGCACACACACGTGCCCACACATGCCCAAACATGCCCACACATGCCCACACATGCCCATGCACACCTGCCCACACCTGCCCACACCTGCCCACACACCTGCCCACACATGCCCACATGCCCACACATGCCCACACCTGCCCACACCTGCCCACACCTGCCCACACCTGCCCACACCTGCCCACACCTGCCCACACCTGCCCACACATGCACACACCTGCCCACACCTGCCCACACCTGCCCACACCTGCCCACACCTGCCCACACTTGCCCACACCTGCCCACACCTGCCCACACGCGCACACACACGTGCCCACACATGCCCAAACATGCCCACACATGCCCACACATGCCCATGCACACCTGCCCACACCTGCCCACACCTGCCCACACCTGCCCACACCTGCCCACACCTGCCCACACCTGCCCACACACATGCCCACACATGCCCACATGCCCACACCTGCCCACACCTGCCCACACCTGCCCACACGCGCACACACATGCACACACGTGCCCACACGTGCCCACACATGCCCACACATGCCCACACATGCACACACATGCACACACGTGCACACACATGCACACACATGCACACGCATGCACACACATGCCCACACATGCCCACACATGCACACACATGCACACGCATGCCACCTGCACATGCACACACATGCACACGCATGCCACCTGCACAAGCGACTTGTCAGGCATCCTGATGACCATGCCCATGCCCACCATGCCCAAACCCATGCCCATTGGTCCAGGCATCAATGTATGTGCGCGTGCACACGCCCATCCCGTTCATCACGGAGTTGTGCTCGTCCCAGATACCAGTGGCAGTCATGCTTACCCTTTGGAGTTGCTCACTGCAACAATGTTAGACAATATCGTGGCCCATGCGACGCCTACCGTAAGCCTGACATATTCCGAAGGGGATGTCCAGTCTCCAACATTTCCGGGGCCTGAATAGACTCATGCATTCGTAATACCGTTCCTTCTCTTCCTCATCTAGAAGACGACGACTAAGAAGCAGAAAAAGCTTGCGTTTACAGCTTGGAAAGGAGTGCTTATCAGAAACCGAAAACTCACACGTGACAGCCCAGTGGAAGCTAATCCTCGAACAGCAAGATAGACGCGCTTTCACGCCGTAAATTAGTAGCACCGACCTTATTAAGTCACTAGGAACTGCCAATCGGCTATCTTCAATTGCGACGTTCAGACCCTTACTTACCCATTTACACCAACGGAATAATTATAACAAAGCATGCAATGTTCATAGGAGGCCACTGCTGCAGTGCTGATACGAATCTACATAGCTGACGAACCTGGCGAGACCCACACATCATCGAAAGCCTGCCGCCTGGCCCAGCGCTGATCTGCATTTCCAATTAAATGCTTTATCGTAATCCATTGCTTCAGCGCGTCAGTCCCAAATAATGTACCATGAGTTCATGACCAGACAATAGGTTTCTCAACCCAGTTGCAACTTCGTCACCAACATGCAAGCCAAAATAGCCGTACCGTGGTGCCCATCAGCCCCGCACACACATGATGACTCGAACACGCGGACAAGATAACGCAGGCTCGAGCTACCATGGTCCGGATTCTCCCGATTTCTGGCCTGCGCTGGTTGTCTCCTTTACGTGATGTTTCATTTTAGTCCCCGCAATTCATTTACGTTTTCCGCCATAAGCCTCTTTCCGTTAGCTGGAAGCTGGCAAGCCAAGACAGCTGCCAAGACGTGGCAAGCTGCCAAGACGTGCCAACTGCCAACCTCAACAGCTCGGCAGAACAGCTGCTTGCAGCAGCTGTCGGACCACCGGCGCGGGGTTACTCAACTCGACGAATGGGCAGCAGCTGTTCTACTTGCGGGCCTGGCTGCCCGCATTGAGTAGGACAGCTGCTGCGCACTTGGACAGGTCGGCAACATTTGCATTGCCGACCTGCCTCTGCACGCAGCAGCTGTCCAACTTGCGGGCCTGGCTGCCCGCATTGAGTAGGACAGCTGCTGCGCACTTGGACAGGTCGGCAACATTTGCATTGCCGACCTGCCTCTGCACGCAGCAGCTGTTCTACTTGCGGGCCTGGCTGCCCGCATTGAGTAGGACAGCTGCTGCGCACTTGGACAGGTCGGCAACATTTGCATTGCCGACCTGCCTCTGCACGCAGCAGCTGTTCTACTTGCGGGCCTGGCTGCCCGCATTGAGTAGGACAGCTGCTGCGCACTTGGACAGGTCGGCAACATTTGCATTGCCGACCTGCCTCTGCACGCAGCAGCTGTTCTACTTGCGGGCCTGGCTGCCCGCATTGAGTAGGACAGCTGCTGCGCACTTGGACAGGTCGGCAACATTTGCATTGCCGACCTGCCTCTGCACGCAGCAGCTGTCCAACTTGCGGGCCTGGCTGCCCGCATTGAGTAGGACAGCTGCTGCGCACTTGGACAGGTCGGCAACATTTGCATTGCCGACCTGCCTCTGCACGCAGCAGCTGTCCAACTTGCGGGCCTGGCTGCCCGCATTGAGTAGGACAGCTGCTGCGCACTTGGACAGGTCGGCAACATTTGCATTGCCGACCTGCCTCTGCACGCAGCAGCTGTCCAACTTGCGGGCCTGGCTGCCCGCATTGAGTAGGACAGCTGCTGCGCACTTGGACAGGTCGGCAACATTTGCATTGCCGACCTGCCTCTGCACGCAGCAGCTGTCCAACTTGCGGGCCTGGCTGCCCGCATTGAGTAGGACAGCTGCTGCGCACTTGGACAGGTCGGCAACATTTGCATTGCCGACCTGCCTCTGCACGCAGCAGCTGTCCAACTTGCGGGCCTGGCTGCCCGCATTGAGTAGGACAGCTGCTGCGCACTTGGACAGGTCGGCAACATTTGCATTGCCGACCTGCGCCTGCGCCTGCTTGTCCCCGTTGGCCGTGGCCGTGTCTTAGCAGCGTAGTCTATGAGGTAATTGACCGTGGCGAGACACAATCATTGTCGTCACAATCATGATGTAATTTGCGAATTACGTGCTTAATTTGCATTGACGACGGGCCTGGTAGTTCTAGAAATGGAAGCCGTATCATCAGTGTTTTCATGGATCGCCATTTGCTGTTGGATTAAATACGGGCGAACTCGGGCTGGCCATCGGGTGGTGGGCCATTGCGGCGACAGCAATAGCTTTAAACGCGATGTTCGGGCAAGCCTTTGAATTCACTGAGCAAAGCCGTTATAAGAAACCAACCGTAGGCAATTTCGGACAAAGGTCGCCGGTCTTGACAGCCAAGAACAAAGTAACGGCGTTGAAATCCGGCAAAAGTTGTTTATCATACGTGGGCACGTTGAATGCCTATAGCAAAATACGCCTTCATCTTTCATATATCGCATTTTACATTTTCCGTTTGCCATTGCCTCGGCCTCTATCTGCCTTAGCAGAGTATTTTGTTGCATGTTTGTTGGGCTTAGCATGCCTGCCTCTGCCTGTGCCGCTGTCACATGCATCCTCATGTCGACTGCATCACATTCCAGTTGACCTTACCATCAGTATTAGCACCCGGTTTTCCATTCTCCGTGTGATTCTAAACAATTACACGGACGTTTTGCGCTGCAGCTATTCTGGCATCTGTGTCTGCAGTCCATGATTGCATTCAGCGTTGCAATTACCGCGGCCACTATTGTTGGGGATGTGGCTGGGGACATGGTCGCGCTTAGCAGCTGCATTTACATCTCCTTTTTAACTTGCATGTACAGTTGCACTCGCACCTAAGCTTGCTCTTGCACCTGCTTCCGCATCAATGTCCACGACCTTGCCAGTGTGCGCGCCTTTGCAAGAAATGCCATTGCATCTGCAGCTACTTAAATTCCTTTTCCGCAGTTGCACTATAACTTCTACCTGCTGCTATCTCCTAACTCGCCGTCGAGGACATTTCATTGGCTTATATTGGCTTGTGTTTCCACGTGTCCAGTTGTAATGTGTTCAAATGTGGGGACATGTCTGAATGATGTGCCTTCCCATGCAGACTGATTCCTGCGTGCTTGTTCATCTCGCTTTCTATTTGTAAGCTATCTGCATTTGCTGGTCATATGTGTGCATGTGGGTGCATGTGTGGGCATGTGCGGGCATGCGTGTGCGCGTGAGGGCATGTGTGGGCATGTGCGGGCATGTGTGTGCGCGTGAGGGCATGTGTGGGCATGTGTGGGCAGGTGTGGGCAGGTGTGGGCAGGTGTGGGCATGTGTGGGCATGTGTGGGCATGTGTGGGCATGTGTGGGCATGTGTGGGCATGTGTGGGCATATGGGTGTGCATGTGTGGGCATGTGTGGGCATGTGTGGGCATGTGTGGGCATGTGTGGGCATGTGTGTGCGTGTGAGGGCAGGTGTGTGCGTGTGAGGGCAGGTGTGTGCATGGGTGGGCAGGTGTGCATGTGTGGGCAGGTGTGTGCATGGGTGGGCATTTGTGTGCATGTGTGTGCATGTGTGTGCATGTGTGTGCATGTGTGTGCATGTGTGTGCATGTGTGTGCATGTGTGTGCATGTGTGTGCATGTGTGTGCATGTGTGTGCATGTGTGGGCATGTGTGGGCATGTGTGAGCATGTGTGTGCGCATGAGGGCATGTGTGTGCATGTGTGGGCAGGTGTGGGCAGGTGTGTGCGCGTGAGGGCAGGTGTGGGCTGGTGTGGGCTGGTGTGGGCAGGTGTGTGCGCGTGAGGGCATGTGTGGGCATGTGTGTGCATGTGTGGGCAGGTGCGGGCATGTACATGTGTGCATGTGTGCATGTGTGCATGTGGACGTGGGCGTAGGCGTGGGCGTGGGCGTGGGCGTGGGCGTTTTCGTGGGCGTGGGCGTGGGCGTGGGCGTGGGCGTGGGCGTGGCCGGGCGTGGGCGTGGGCGTGGGCGTGGGCGTGGGCGTGGGCGTGGGCGTGGGCGTGGGCGTGGGCGTGGGCGTGGGCGTGGGCGTGGGCGTGGGCGTGGGCGTGGGCGTGGGCGTGGGCGTGGGCGTGGGCGTGGGCGTTGGCGTGGGCGTGGGCGTGGGCGTGGGCGTGGGCCTGGGCCTGGGCCTGGGCCTGGGCTTGCGCTTGGGCAGGTGTGCATGTGTGTGTGGGGGGGGGCATATGTGTGGGCATGTTTGGGCATGTGTGGGCATGTGTGGGTGTGTGTTTGCAGGTGTGGGCATGTGGGTGCATGTGTGGGTGTGGGTGCATGCGGGCATTCGGCCATGCGGGCATGGGAGTAGGTGGGCAGGTGTGTGTGGTCACTGGGGGGGGGGCAGCTGGGCAGCTGGGCAGCTGGGCAGCTGGGCAGCTGGGCAGCTAGGCAGCTGGGCACGTACGGGCAGGGGGGCAGGGGGGCAGGGGGGCATTTATGTTTCACATTAGCAGTCACTCCTGTTGTGAGTTGCCAAAGCATGCGTAGCAAGGGCACACGGGAGAAGGCATGATGGTCAGGCATGGGAAACAATTGGATGCACGGATTGTACCGTGCCAACATAACTTCCCTCTTGGCCACCATGATGACTCCTGACGGGGCAGCTTGAAATCATGCAAAAATGGAAGGTAGCCCGGGCGCGGTGACTCCTGTTGCGAGTTGTCAAAACATGCATAGCAAGGGCACACGGGAGAAGGCATGATGGTCAGGCATGGGAAACCATGGGATACCGTGCCAACATAACTTCCCTCTTGGCCACCACGATGAATCCTGACAGGGGAGCTTGGAATCATGCAAAAATGGAAGGTAGCCCGTGTGGTGACTCCTGTTGTGAGTTGTCAAAATGTGCATAGCAAGGGCACACGGGAGAAGGCATGATGGCCAGGCATGGGAAACCATGGGATACCGTGCCAACATAACTTCTCCCTTGGGCTGCATGATGTATACTGTCAGGGGGGTTGAAACCATGATAAAATAAGGAGAAAAGGGTTTATTAAAAATTAAATGGAGAAATTCTAATATACTTAAAAAAATCAGCCCGGCGTTCCGACTTCCCGGTCGCGCGCGAGCGCGAGCCGGCTGTTCTTCTAAGTCGGACGTGAATATTTGCCGACGACATATGGGGTCGACAGTAATTCCTGGGCTGACAGGAATTAGGTGCTGAGCCTACGACGGTATTGGATTAATACGTCGTACGCAGGAAATAGGAACCTTAACCTGTGGTCTGTTGGTACCGCAGGCCTAGTCCTGGACTTCTAGGTGCAGATGCAATAATCACTGTACTTTGTGGTCACTGTGCCTGTATGGCAGACCTACTGTATAGGAACTGGACGCTGTACAGGTAGTGAATACTGTACCGGGGGTGTTATTACTGAGCAGGCCTCCTAGGCTGCTCAGGACTAGCAAGCACAGTGCACAAGTATATAAAGAATAGGCCAGTGCCAATTGGGCATCTCTTGCAAGCCCGCCTCACGTGTGTTGCCTTGACTTGGCAAACTCGTGTACAAGCCTCAAGTGTGTGAGCGCTGTAACATTATCCAATTTTAACAAAGCTCCGTTTCCAACCATATTCACACATTGCTGCATTGCAACCATATCCTTCACATTGCGTTTCATAAGAACGTTAACTGTTTCCAGCGAGGTTATCCGCGAGGACGACCCCCACGACAACGCCATCGACGACCCTGAGTTTAACCCAGCGTCTTACATGCCTGGGCAACCGGTATCTGAGGAACGGTTCTTTTCGCTCACCGCTATAGAGGCGCAGGCCATCCTGCACCATCTGGCCGACAACAACATTGCGATCTACATATTTTCCTGGCACGTCCGGCGAGACCATTTCAGTGGACGACCTTACCGAACTGGACGAGCCCCAGCTTCGTCTTTCTGTTTTTCTGAGCTACGCGCAGGCCCCTTGCCTCCGGGCACTCCGGCATAAATTGCCGCTTTCGACGACGCCGAGCACGGCACCGCTAACACACCTATTGCTTCCCCGGAAGCAGACCTGCTCCAGCTCAACAAGAAAGTCGAGGACATGGCAGCCCAGTTAGGCGCCCTGTCAACTGCTCTACGTCAGGACACAGCCGAGCTACACTCCAGCATGGCCGAGTCCAGCATGTCCGAGCGGGATAATATAGCCACGAGCCACGAGGTAGCCATGGCTGACGGCGGAGCTCATAACTTTCACGTTTGAGCACCGACTTTAGCCGTGAATATCACTATCGCTTCGTCTTTCTAAGACGCACGTGCTGATATAATTTTCCGAATCTATTACGCAATACATGACAAGCAAACGCTCCTCGACGCAACGCAGTTTGGCGGATGCGCTCGGCCATGAAAATACGTCTGCAGCTCAGGCTGCAGCTTCGCCCTCAGGTCCGGCAGGCAGCGGTGACACTAGTCGTGCACTGGTGGTCGCGCCCCGCACCCTCCCGGGCCCAACGCCTCGCCATCGGCATCGCCTGACCCTAAACGCACCCGCTCAGCCGACAAAACAGGAGGGTCTTCACACCCCTCCAGAACCGCGCTTTCGGCCCCAACCTTTCCAGGTCGATGATCACGGCTGGACCAACATGTCTCCGGGCGATGCTATGCGCAGTCTGCATCTTCCTCGGGGACTACGCCTCGCTTTACGACCTGTGCCTCCATCTCCACGACATCAATCGCCGGCCTCATCACCCCAAACGGCGGCCGCTGGCACAACATCAGCCAGCTGTTCGGGTGCCCCCGCCCCCAACTCCAGCATGCCGTCCTCAACTCCCTTCTCATGCGCTCTGACGGCAAGATCTGGGCTCCATCCATCTCCGCCCCCACACTTCGTTCCATCCTTACGGAAGCCTTTCAGCAGCACGTGACCCCCCTTGCCGCCGATTTGGCAGCAATGGGCTGTAACAGAATAAAATGGTAGATTCTGCTTCGGTTGGAATAAGATCTTTTACCTCTTGCTTATTGTAGCGAAACTGACTTGGAAACTCCTTGGAACTTGGAGAACTCCGGATATTCTCTAGGAGTTACTGAGCTTGGTCGTTTCCCGTCTAGAGGCCGATCCTACGAGACGATACTTACGCGGTAAGGAGCTGCATGTGGACCCCTTTTTGTCGGGAGTCTCCTTGCTTGTTCGTACTGACACAATACTTCCTCTCTACTGGATATGACTGTCCAATAACAGGGCCTGGAGTGAGAATGTTTGGTTATAAGAATAACTTCACATGTTGGGTGAGAGGCAACTGGCTATGGAGACAGAATGACGGCGCATATGTTCTCACGGCCTCAGGTCTACAACGCAATCCAAAAGACACTAGCCAATCACCATTCAGACCATGAGGTAAGGTTTTCCTGTAGCCATACTTCACGCTCTAGCCGCGGGGGGTGACCCGCCTAAGTTCCCCGCTCGCGGGGTAAGGCCGGCCCCTCCCCCTTGCTCCTCACCTTTGACACCATGGCGGATAAGATGGAGTTCCTCAAGTGTCGCAAGCGGCTTGGGGGGACCTCCTACACGCTGGACGACGACTTGACCTTGACGCGCAGCAACAACGGCGCGACAGGAGCTATGCCGCCGACCTACCTCCAGCTCCGGCAGACGGCGGGGCAGAAGCTGGTCTACTGGAAGGGGGCGGACATCTACGTTGCCCACAAGCCCTGGCAGGCGACCCCTGCCGCTCCAGCCACCCCAGCCACCCCAGCCTACTAGGGAATGTAGCAGTCTAGTGTATAGACTAGAAAGCTTAGTTATGTCAAGGAGACAACCAGCGCAGCCGGCCAGATCGAAATCGGGAGAATCCGGCCCATGGTAGCTCGAGCCTGCCGTTATCTTGTCCGCGTGTTCAAGTCGTTCAGGATGATGAAGATGAATGGTGATGGCAATGTGTATCCGTGTGCATTGAAATTATGGCTGGCTTACGTGTAGAGCGACTAGATGACCATGTGGCCATGTATTAATTAATTAATTAATTAATTAATTAATTAATTAGACTCGTGCTCCCGTTGGGGAGTCACGGAGCATTAACCCCGATGGATGGATGGGTGGGTGCAAACAGTCCTACCAGTCTAAGCTATCTACATCAACTATACCTACGTACGACATCTATCTAACAGCATTACTAACTACAACATGTATCTATACAGCCTCACGCTGCCCTAGGGGAGCTGTCTGGCGTGCCTCCCGCGGGTTTGCACACCCGGGCGCTTCCCCACTGGGGAGGGCTCGTTGTCCTCTATGACCTGGGCCCACTTGGCCTTGTCCATATCATCTTCTTCCAAATCACGGAGAGGCCTAGGCCCCCCATGTCCTCTACTAGCTGTTCTTTGAAGGTGCGGGCCTTGCGGCGTCTAACATCACTGGGCCCGGCCCACGTCAGGAGGTGCCGGCCAGGCTGAGCTGGTCGCAGTCCTGCGGGGGGGCACGTGAGGTGTCGACCTGGTTGGTGCGAGCTAGGTGCCCTACTAGCTGCAGGCGCCGCTGCTTAATGGTGCTGGTGATATATGGCATGCCCTGGTACAGGTCCTCATTGCGGACGTGAGCAGCATATCCTATACTCTGAAAATGGAACGCAGCATGTTGGTGACCGCGCCGCGCCGTCAAGCTTGCGGGCCAGGTCGGCGGTGAGGGTCCACGTCTCGGCCCCATACGTGAGAACAGGAAGGACGAGGACCTTGAACAGGTCCTGTTTCTCGATCTTGCCCAGGGGCTTGCGCCACAGGGCCCGGTACTGGCGTAAAGCGTGCCAGGCGAGGGAGATGCGATTAAAAATTAAATTAAATTATAACATGCCTCCGTTGTGAGGTCATGTATAGCACATATTCCATGATGGATGGGTGGAGTGGAGGAAGCCGAGTGGAGGAGATGCGATGGTCCACATCAACCTCGCAGCTGGGGAGCAGGCTGCTTAGCAGCTTGACGCGGTCCCGATACAGGCCTCGAGAGCCGTCGAGGAGATAGAGGGGTGGCGGTGAGTGGGTGAGCCCAACCGCCAGGGCCTCTGTCTTCTTGCTGTCAACCTCAAGCCCCACTGCGCAGGCCTCGATAGCCAGGCAGTCAAGCCTGGCATGTCTGCACGTGCTCAGTGTCCTCGAAGAGGGTGGTGTCGTCTGCGTAGTAGATGATGTCTGCCAGCCGAATCTCCGTGTCCGCTCCGCCATGCCAGAATTTGTTAGCAACCTGCACCCCTGGTTCCCTATGTACCCACGATGCGGGCAAATCGCTTGCGCGCCTGAATCATATTTACGTATTCGACCACAATATAATGAACAGGTAGGGCGATAGCACGCAGCCCTGCCACACACTACCCTTCTGTAAAGGGCATGGTGGCGTGGTCCCGTAAGAAGTGCGCACCGAAGTGGTGGACCCTTCATACAGGTTGCGGATGACAGCAATAAGGGGGCGGGGGATCCGGAACAGCTCAAGGATGTCCCAAAGCGCAGACCAGAAAACCAAATCGAAGGCTTTGATGAAGTCCACCAGCACAAGGTGCAAAGGGGACTCACCAGGCTGAAGGCGTTGCAGTTCCTCCACCAGTCCGGCGAGTAGCGAAAAGCGCCTGTACCGTGTTGCGACCTGAACGGAAGCCATGCTGAGTGTCGCTGAGGTGACCGTCCAGGGCCGTGCGCAGGCGGTTCAGGATGAGCCGCATAAGAAGCTTGAGGGGGGCACTTTGAATGCACACCCCTCTGTAGCTGCCGGGGTCGGCTGGCGACCCCTTATTCTTGTGCAGCATCGTGCGAAAACTGTGTTGCCAGGCCGCTGGAGATGGTTGCGACGACAGCAGAAGGCGGAACTTGCAGATGTCCCGGAAGAGCAGCATAACACCGGTGTCCTCGAATTCGGCTGCAAGTTTCACAACTGTGGCAGGAATCTCGTCGGAGCCGGGTGGCTGCGTCATAACGCAGGCGCTGGACCGCCTCCGTGACCTCGCAAGAGGTGAAAGGAGGCAATGATGTCGGACGGGTCGCCAAGTGGGCCGACCAGCGGGGGGACTAGGTAGTCCGCCGCTGACCTAGGCGGGGCAGGGGGCCCAGCGGGGCCGGCCAGGGCGGCCGGGCCGGCGGGCGGCGGCGGCTGGGAGCAGGGGCGGTGGCCATGTATGCCTACGTGATGGGCCCACACCAGCCCTTGCAATAGCCGTAGCAATTTCGAGTCATGCTTTATTGGCGGCCCATGCAGGGAGTTACTCTCTGCTGAGATGCCATGTGTACACCAGCTATAGCCTAGCTAGCCACATACCTTCCACCCCATATGTCATGCAGGCCTTCTAGGCCCTCTCCTCAAGCCGCCCTGTGTGCTTGTGCTTGTTTAGCCCTTCAACTGTCATGACTGGAACCACGAGAACGGACTGAGTTTGGGTATCTTTGTGCGCTTGAGAGTAACTAGCCAAATAACATTTTCTGGCCCACCCTTGGAACCAAGCATGCTTTTATCAAGGAGACAATGCTTTTATATCAAATAATGTTTGGGAAATTTGGTTGGTCACACATCACTCATGCCCTACACCTGCTAAAAATAGCACCCGGCCCCTCAGGGGGGTACACTGCCCATGGGGTTCGAGACACGTATAATGCATTATGGACCATTTAAATATTCAAATCTGCTGGCCCTGGCCCTTTGAGAGGAGTTAAATATATTCACACCCCGACCTCCCGCCACATGCTATTCGCATTGCCTCCCTGCCTGCACGGATGGGTGGCTGCGGTCTGACTCGTGCCGCCCGGCTGGCCCCAGCAGCCTTTTTGGGCTCCGTCGCTCAGTCGTGGGCGGAAAGCTGCCGGCTCCTGCCCCTTTTGGCAACGGCAGCGCCTGACCTCCTGGACCCCAGCAGCCCTTTGCCCTTCGTCACCGCCATCCAGGAGGCCTATGCTGAGATCCAGCAGGCCTGTTCTCCCGTCCGTGCCGCTCAGGCGGTACAGCGCCACCTCCCTCGCGGCACTCCCTCGGTCGCCTCCGTTCAATCTCCCGCCGCATTCCCTGCTCGCGTCATCGATAAACACCAGAAAACCTACGCGGGTATTCTGCACACGGCTGATTGGATTGCTCTTTTCGCGGACCTCAACGCCCAGGGACGTGCGTGGCTGTTCTCGCTTTCCTTGCGGAGTGTGGGCTCGGCGTACCTTCGTGCTCTTCCCATGGCCCCCCCATTCGCCTTGGCTCCCAGCCACTACTCGGTGGCGCTCCGGCACCAGCTATTTGCCCCGCAGCCTCTTGTTCCGGCCGGGCGGCCTTGTGGTAGCTGTGGGCAGCCGCTGGATCCCACGGGGACTCACTACCTTGCCTGCATGGGGGGCCAACAGAATCAGAATTGGTATTTGTATTTGCACACTGTCCTCCTGACGGTGGTGCTCGCCATGATTCGGTCGGTTTTCCCCCACGCGAACATCCGGTCCGAGGATGCGGATGGCGCTGCCTTCTATTCCCCAACCACCGGCCTGACATCGTGGTGCTGGACTTTGAGGGGGGTGGCCGGCATCTGCTTATTGACGTTTCGGTGGCGCGGCCCTTGGCTCTTAGCCACGTGGCTGGGGCCTCCCTCACGGCAGGTTACACGGCGGACCGGGCGGAGCGGGCCAAGCTCCTGGCCTACGGCGACGTCGGGCACCATCGTGTGGTGCCCTTTGTCCTGGAGGAGTTTGGGGCCATGGGGCCCTTGACCTCCGCCTTCTTCAAGGAGTGTTGCCGGCTCCGGGAGGACCGGCTGGACCTGGAGGGCCAGCGGGCCCCATGGTCGGCGCGGACCTGGACGTCATATTGGCGTCAGCGCTTGTCGGTGGCGCTGACTCGGGCCATGGCTGACATCATGCTCCGCCGTACGCGGGCTGATTTTGCGGTGCAGCAGGGCTATTAGGTTCCTCCCGTTAGGCGTTTCCATTGGTCTTATCGTAGTATAGAGCTTTGACATGGCTCTGTATATAGGTTTATAGCTGGGCGTTTGCTTTGGTTTGAGTGATTTCACTCTGCTGTAAGTAATTATATTTTTAAAATATATTCACAGGCATGCCACAAATGCATTGGCAACATGATATGTCACAAAACTGTGAACGCTAGGTATGAAATGGCCAAAGCCAGCTGGCACCGTTATCACGGTGCCAGCTGGCCAGCATGGGCCAAACCGAAAGCAAAGCCACGGGTACCTGGGCCGACTGATGGAATAACTCGGCCAAGGATCCCCGAATCTAACATAATGTCGAAAGTCTCAAACAATATCAAAATGACTTTCGACTGACCAAACTAATTTATTTTAGAAATTGTTACGCCCAAACACGGGTTAGGGCCGTAACAGGCAAGTAGTGATGAAGGAGACCACGTACCCCCAAGTCTGTGGGGGCTCCGAGTGTGACCGCGTATGGCATTCATAGCGATTCGGGCCGAGGTGCCCACACCCCTGTAACTAGGACCTAGATAGCTTGTACACCATCCATTCCATCCCATTCAGTTCCCCTCCCACTGAGGACTTATGCTCACGTGACGCAGTCACGTGTCTATTAATTAATTAATTAATCATCTGGTGCGTGGCGCGTCATGGGCTCACATGTACATGACTAATTAATGTTCATAAGTCAGCTGGTATAGTGCCTGTACTGTAGTAGGCGTGCATGCACTATTAAGGCCACTGTCCAACTATTCTACACTACTGCTGCTGTATTCCCCTAAGATGTTTACGGTGCCAATTATTGCGATGTTTACGGTGTGGCGAGCTATGGATGCCGAGAATGCTCATAACTTTTACATCCGGGCATGAAATTTGGTCGGGTAAATTGCAGTAGAAGCGTCTTTTGATGACGAACACGATGATATAATTTTCAGCCGCCATCGCCCAAGATTTAGCGCAATATCAACAAAACGCAGCACAGGCAGGGTTCGTATTTTCCGGAACCAGCTATGGCAGAAACTCCGTCAACCGCCTCCCATACTCTCTCCGAGGGGGAGGCTTCAGCGCCCAACACGATTACGCAACTAATTGCAGATGCGGAAACCATAGCAACGCAGCCCCGGGCCACCGAGGCAGCCATTACCGCCTCCTCCAAGCGGCTTTGCGTCACCCCAGCCGACGAGATGGACCGCCAGGTCCCTTTGCCATCGTCTTCTCAACCCAGCGAGGCCACCCCCATTGACGAGGACGACGACGACGCCGCCGACGACGACGCTGAGTTCGACCCAGCATCCTTCATGCCTGGCAAGGTTGTCGCCGAGCCCCGGTTCTTTTCGCTTACCGCCGAGGAGGCGCAGGCTATCCTGCACCACCTGAAAGCCAACGACATTCCACTCTATTTTCCCACGTCTGGCGATACCATTTCTACGGACCAGCTTGCCGAAATGGACGAGCCAGAGCTTCGACTTTCTGTTTTCCTGAGCCACGCGCAGGCCCCCTGCCTCCGGGCACTCTTTGCCGCTTTCAAGGAAGCCGAGCACGGCACCGCCAACACCCCTGATGCTGCTTCCCCGGAAGCAGACCTGCACAAGCTCAATAAGGAAGTCGCAGACATGGCTGCCCAACTCGGCGCCTTGTCCACTGCTATCCGTCAAGACACTGCTGCGCTCAATCCAGCATTGCCGAGGTCAAGCCGCCCTGGCCACACCTCCCCAGCCAGCAGCCCCTGCACCCACCAGCTATGCTAACGTGGTAAAACAGACGGACATTGCCAACCTGATGGAAGATGCAGCACGCAGGGGGGCTGCAGCCCACAAGACTGCGGTCGAGGAGGACCTGCGCTCACGCAGTATAGTGGTCCGGTATTTCCAGGTCGCACAGCAGCCTGAAACGGACCTGATGCTAGCGCAACGCCTGTACCACAGCCTCATCGTGGGCAGGCTGCAACTGGGCAACGAACGCATCCGCATTGAGTCGGCAGCCTGGATGGCGGGCCAGCCTGGCCCCATCCGGGTGACCTTTGCGAATGTGGCCAGCAAGGTGAAGGTACTCCAGGCCCGCAAGCTCCTAGGCGGGAAGAACGCGCCGAGCCTCGACGACCTCCTCTCACCGGCCCAGCTAGTCATCAAGAATGGTCTGCTGGGCAGCGACGTGGCGACCAAGGCCAAGCAGGAGCCAGAAGGTCTACGTCCGCCTCGTCCACGACACCCCCGTGCTATTCATCAACGGCCAGCGCACGGAGGCGCAGGCTCCGAACAAGCGGCACAAGTCGGGCCGTCCCAGGCCCGCCCCAGCTGCGTCATCATCGTCTACGCACGTCCCGGGTATGGATGGCGCCCGGTAAGGGCACACCCTCGCGGCCTCGCGGTACAATAGGCTTTGGGCACAGCCTTTATAAACAAGCCCCTTTCCATCCTCATGTCGCACCGTGCGAGCATGATCAGGATGCAAGGTCGCCAGGCACGCCACGGTCAACCTTCCCGCCAATTTACCAGCCTTACACGCCTCCTAGCCCGCCTTGAGCGGGATGAGGCCCAGTCGACACGCCGGCGACCCCAGCCAGGACGGAGACGACGCATATCCGTCCTGAAAGAAAGCCTCCATGCGTTGACAAGCATTAACCCCAATCGCCACCCTCCCCCTCCCCCCCCCCCCCCCCCACCCCCACCTCCAGCACTACCCTTCTCCACCCCCACCCCCACCCCCACCCCCCCGCTAATAGGGCAACGGCCCATTCTTGGTATTGCTAGTTTTAACGTGCGCACCCTCCCTGCAGATCCTTCTACGAGCGGCGGCACCCCAGCACGCCAACGCGTCGACGAGCTGATCGCCCTGTGCGCCGACAACAAGATCGCTGTTCTTGGAGTCCAGGAGCACCGACGCACCGTTGACCCTCAGCACGCGGTCAACGGTCTGCTGGTCGACGACCTGCGTGCAGGCTGGCGGTTCCACTATGGTGGCGGCGACGCGCCGGGCCAAGGTGGTGTGGGCCTCTTGTGCTCGCCGGCAGCATCAGAGCAGCTCCAGTCCATCGTGCTGCGGTCCCCGCGTGTGCTAGTGGCCACTTTTTCGGCCACTGAGGGCCATTCACACCACACGCTAACCGTTATCGTGGGATATGCACCACATGCGGGTCGAGCTCAGGCGGAACGTGAGGCCTTCTTCGACGCCCTCAAGGAGGAGGAGGCCAACATCCCAGCTCGGCACTTCCTGGTTATGCTGCTCGACGCCAACGCCACGCTGCCAGTTGGCACTGGGGGCGCTCAGTATTCCCCAACCAACACGACAGCCAACGGTAACACGCCTTTATTTGCGAATCTGCTGGCAGAATCTGCGCTGGTTGCATGCAATGCTTCTTTCGCACGCCCCGCTGAGCAGCTGGCCACCTTTTTTGGGCCGTCGGATCGGGTGGTGTGCCTTGATTATGTCTGCGTACGTCGGGCTCAGCGCCCCTCAGTTGTCGATGCTCGCGTCCTGCAAGATTCTGTCAGCACGGTGGAATCTGATCATCGTCTCGTGCTCGCTCGCATCAGATTGCGGTTTCCTGGGGTGAAACCGTCGCGACAGCTGGCACCTCAGCCAGATCTGAAAGTGCTCCGGATTGTGCTGAAGGATGCCGACAAGATGTCAGCAGAAGAGCAGGCCGCTATGTCGCACAGGGATGATTTCCTGGCCGTATTCGACGCCGGGGGCAGCCGACAGCAGTTACACGCCATTCCGCCGCCGGGGGATATTTCAGTGATCCTCCGTGGTGTCGCCGCCAAGTATCGCCTGGCTGCCCGCACCCTCCCCACCTTGCCTCCGCGTCGGCAGCTTGCTGTCCACCGTCACGCACCGACAGTGGTCGCCGCCAGGCAGATGCTCCGCCGCAACAGAGATCCGCTCGCCAAACCTGGGCTGCAAGCAGCTCTGAGGGCCGCCTACGAGCAGGCTGAGAAGGCAGATGCTCAGCAGATGGTCAAGGACCTGCGCAGCTGCCAGCAGAAGCACGACGGCAAGGGGGCCTGGTTCTGGTACAAGCGCCTCGGGCACCCGGACGGCCTCGGCCGGCCCCACCGCCACGACGTCCCCGGCGCCCCAGCCAAGCGGCTTCGTACCTGGGCCACGGCCACGGCCGAGGTCGTGGGGACAGCTGCGCCGCCCCCACCCCTGCTCCCAGCCGCCGCCGCCCGCCGGCCGCCCTGGCCGGCCCCGCAGGGCCCCCGGCCCCGCCTAGGTCAGCGGCGGACTACCTAGTCCCCCCGCTGGTCGGCCCACTTGGCGACCCGTCTGACATGCCTCCTTTCACCTCTCGCGAGGTCACGGAGGCGGTCCAGCGCCTGCGTTATGACGCAGCCACCGGCTCTGACGAGATTCCGGCCGCAGTTGTAAAACTTGCAGCCGAATTCGAGGACACAGGTGTTATGCTGCTCTTCCGGGACATCTGCAACCGCCTTCTGCTGTCGTCGCAACCACCTCCAGCGGCCTGGCAACACAGTTTTCGCACGATGCTGTACAAGAACAAGGGGTCGCCTGCCGACCCCGGCAACTACAGAGGGGTGTGCATTCAAAGTGCCCCCCTCAAGCTTCTTATGCGGCTCATCCTGAACCGCCTGCGCACGGCCCTGGACGGTCACCTCAGCGAGACTCAGCACGGCTTCCGTTCAGGTCGCAACACAGTACAGGCGCTCTTCGCTACTCGCCGACTGGTGGAGGAACTGCAACGCCTTCAGCCTGGTGAGTCCCCTTTGCACCTTGTGCTGGTGGACTTCATCAAAGCCTTCGATTCGGTTTTCTGGCCTGCGCTTTGGGACATCCTCGAGTTGTTCCGGATCCCCCGCCCCCTGATTGCTGTCATCCGCAACCTGTATGAAGGGTCCACCACTTCGGTGCGCACTTCTTACGGGACCACGCCCCCATGCCCTTTACAGAAGGGTGTGTGGCAGGGCTGCGTGCTGTCGCCCTACCTGTTCATTATTGTTGTCGAATACGTAATGATTCAGGCGCGCAAGCGATTTGCCCGCATCGTGGGCAGGGAACCAGGAGTGCAGGTTGCTAACAAATTCTGGCATGGCGGTGCGGACACGGAGATTCGGCTAGCAGACATCATTTACGCAGACGACACCACCCTCTTTGAGGACACTGAGCACGTGCAGACATGGCTTGACTGCCTGGCTCTCGAGGCCCGTGCAGTGGGGCTTGAGGTCAGCAAGAAGACAGAGGCCCTGGCGGTTGGGCTCACCACCTCAGCGCCGCCCCTCTATCTCCTAGACGGCTCTCGAGTCCTGTATCGGGACCGCGTTAAGCTGCTGGGCAGCCTGCTCCCTAGCTGCGAGGTGGATGTGGACCACCGCATCTCCCTCGCCTGGCACGCTTTACGCCAGTACCGGGCCCTATGGCGCAAGCCCCTGGGCAAGATCGAGAAACAGGACCTGTTCAAGGTCCTCGTCCTTCCTGTTCTCACGTATGGCGCCGAGACGTGGACCCTCACCGCCGACCTGGCCCGCAAGCTGGACGGCGCGGTCACCAGCATGCTGCGTTCCATTTTCAGAGTAGGATATGCTGCTCATGTCCGCAATGAGGACCTGTACCAGGGCATGCCCTATATCACCAGCACAATTAAGCAACGCCGCCTGCAGCTAGTAGGGCACCTAGCTCGCACCAACCAGGTAGACACCTCACGTGGCCCCCCCGCAGGACTGCGACCAGCCCAGCCTGGCCGGCACCTCCTGACGTGGGCTGGGCCCAGTGATGTTAGACGCCGCAAGGCCCGCACCTTCAAAGAACAGCTAGTAGAGGACATGGGGGGCCTCGGCCTCTCCGTGATTTGGAAGAAGATGATGGACAAGGCCAAGTGGGCCCAGGTCATAGAGGACAACGAGCCCCCCCCAGTGGGGAAGCGCCCGCGTGTGCAATCCCACGGGAGGCACGCTAGATAGCTCCCCCTAGGGCAGCGTGCGGCTGCCTAGATAGATGATGTAGTTAGAATGTTGCTAGATAGATGTAGTATGTAGCCAATGTAGATAGATTAGACCGGTAGGAATGTTTGCACCCATCCATCCATTCATCGGGGTTAATGCTCCGTGACTCCCCAACGGGAGCACGAGTCTAATTAATTAATTAATTAATTAATTCCCCTAAGCTGGGGCGTCTGGAGTCGCTGGGGCCGCGGTGGTCGCTGGGGTCGCGAGCGTGCCAGGGCTTGTGGCCGACGTAGATGGCCGCCCCCTCCCAGTACACCGGCTTCCCCGCCTCGGTCTGCCGGAGCTGGAGGTAGGTCGGCCATAGCTCCCGGCGCTGTTGTTGCTGCGCCAGGGTCAAGTCGTCGTCCACGGTGAAGGGAGTGTTCTCGAGCCGCTAGCTTGCGGCGTCTGAGAAACGAAATGTTGTCCGCTGGGCTCCATCCATCCAGCAAGGGAATATTCATTCATTAATTAATTAATTAGAAACATAATTCCGTTGGGACTAGTATCTGTAGCACATATCCCTGAGAAGGGGCATATGGCATTCTAGGCTACTTCATGCAAGGGTGGGAATGTAAGCTACCCTTGCTCTAGGTACACCAGGGCACCTGCACCCTCATGATCTATCACGCTATGCCCAGCAAAGGGGGAGCCTGTCATGGGGGGGAAGATCATAATGGCTATACAAGAGCTAGGGCATGGCTTCTCAGCAGGGAGTGACTCCCTGCATGGGCACTGCATAATAAAATAAAGCTAGGCATCATCTGGACTATACATTGCCCCGAGCCACAAGCCACGAGGTAGTAGCCATGGCTGACGGCGGAGCTCATAACTTTCACGTTTGAGCACCGAATTTAGCCGTGAATATCACAATCGACGCGTCTTTTTACGACGCACATGCTGATATAATTTTCCGAAGCTATCACGCAATATACGATGAGCAAACGCCTCTCGACGCAACGCAGCCTGGCGGCTGCGCTTAGCAATGAAAATACGTCTGCAGCCCCAACAACTTCGCCAACCGGCCCAGAAGGCAGCGGCGCCACTAGCCAAGCTCTAGTGGTCGCCCAGCCCCCTCTGGCCGCCTCGCCAGCAGCGTCGCCTGAACCCAAGCGCAGTCGCCCTGCTGAGCCGACCTGGGAGGAGTTCGACTTTGACGCCAGCCAAAGCCCGGCTTTTTTGACAAGCTCAACCCCGACAAGATCCTGGGCTACGTGTTTTGGGGATCGTATGCCTCGCTTCTCGAAATGTGCAAGCAACTCTTCCATCAGGGCCGCCTCACCGATTCTTTCCAGAGACGCGCCCACAACTTCGACACCATCCTCAAATGCCGCCGCCCCCACCTTCAGCAACGCGCGTCCTTTTCTCCCTCCTTGGCCGCTCCCTCGAGGAGCTTTGGCCCCCAAAGCCCCTCACCACCACCTTAACCGAATCCTCCATCCGCTCACTCCTCAAGGAGGCCCTCGAGCAGCACGTGGCCCCCATCGCAGCAGATGTGGCGGTCATGGGCAGCACGTTGGCTGCCGAGCTCCCCCTCCTCTCCACCGCCACCTCCACCATCAGTCCACCGCCACCTCCACCCTCCTCGCCTCCTCCACCGCCACCACCTCCACCTCCGACGCCATCACCGCCCAGCTCCGTGACATCGACCAGCGTCTTAAGGACAACGCCATTGCTATCGAGGTTCTGCAGAACACCGCAGGCCTCACCGCCCAGGCGGTGAAGGACATTGCCGCCAAGCCAGCCTCGGCTGGCCTGGCCGGCGATGCTCCTCCCATCACCACCTGGGCGGACATGCTTAAGCAACATACCACCTCCACCACCTCCGCCGTCGCAGCCCAGCTTCAACGGCAGACGCTTGACCTCCGCGAGGAGGCCGAGCTCGCCAAGCGCAGCCTCAACGTCATTGTCAAGAACTTCAAGATGGAGGAAGGCGAGAATTCCGAGAAGCTTGCACGTGCGTTTGAGAGAAAAATCCTTGGTCGCATGGGCCTTAACGGTGAGATCGAGCTGGCTGCCCACCGCCTTCCCCGCGCGCGGGGTAAGGCAGGGCCGCCCCCGCTCCTCCTCACCTTTAAGACCCCGGCGGACAAGATTTCTTTTCTCAGACGCCGCAAGCGGCTCGAGAAGACTCTCTTCACCCTTGATGACGACTTGACCCTGGCGCAGCAACAACGGCGACGGGAGCTATGGCCGACCTTCTTAGTACCTCCAGCTCCGGCAGACCAAGGCGGGGCAGCCGGTGTACTGGAAGGGGGCCGCCATCTACGTCGGCCACAAGCCCTGGCAGGCGACCCCCCCCCCCCCCGCGGCCCCAGCGACTCCAGACGCCCCAGCTTAGGGGAATACAGCAGTAGTAGTGCAGAATAGATAGACCGTGGCCATGTACATGTACGCCTCCTAGAGGCACTATCCCAGCTACGCCCCGCGCTTTATTTAATCATGTACATGTGTGCCTATGATGTGCCACACTCCAGACGATGCCTAGCCTTATTTAGTAATGTTGTGCCCATGCAGGGAGTCACTCTCTGCTGAGAAGCCATGCCATAGCTCTTGTATAGCCATGATTTTTCAGAGTAGGATATGCTGCTCATGTCCGCAATGAGGACCTGTACCAGGGCATGCCCTATATCACCAGCACCATTAAGCAACGCCGCCTGCAGCTAGTAGGGCACCTAGCTCGCACCAACCACACTAGGAACTCGGCTTTGAGAATGGGTGAGAAATGGTGAGAAAAAGGGTGAGAAAGGTGAGAAAAAGGGTGAGAAATGGGTGAGAAAGGTGAGAAAAAAGGGTGAGAATGGGGTGAGAATGGGTGAGAAAACACGTTTCTCACCCGGGTGAAATTGCCCCAAAAAGGTGAAAAAAGGGGAAAAACGTGAGAAAAATCTCAAAAAACAGGACGTGAGAAAAGTGAGAAAAACGGGAGGTGTGAAACGTGAGAAAAGTGAGAAAAGTGAGAAAATCAGGACGTGAGAAAAGTGAGAAAAACAGGACGTGAGAAAAGTGAGAAAACACAGCGCTGAGAAACACACCCATAATGCAATATGGTGGCAGCCGCACTGTTCAAAACAGCACGAACAATCAAAATCTTTTCATTATAATGTTAAAATAATAAATGTTTATAGCCGTCAAGAACCCATTAAATCATACCAGCCATTCAGCGGCGGTTCTGAAATTGTAACCATTGATCATTTAATGAATCATCTATACAAAACTGTTATGGCTTTATGACACATCCGTCATTGCCTTTCATCAAATACGATGACAGCTGGTTAACAAATCTGGTCGCTTGCTAGGGCATCATGCTGACCGCTCCCATTTCATTCTCGTGGTGCCTGCATGAATCCAAGCAAACCGCGACACAATATGCAAGAGAAAAAAAAGATATCAGATCCTTGACATAGACATCACCATTCTACAAGGAAGAGCTCACCAGCACCTAACGGTCCATGCAGCAAATGTGTAGAACACGATTTATGACCCAACACTCACTCTTATGGCAAAGCAGCCCATACACATGAATCACACCATGCGCCAGATGTCACACGAGCAAGCCACAACGTTGTCGTCGGATCAGAAAGCAACAAACGTGAAAACGCTAGCGGCCCAAATCTGAGATTCCGCGGAACACAGAAAATAAGAAAGCTCAGAAGCTACCAGCAAGGGATCGAACATAGGACCTTTGGCATGATTTCGCGGCTGTGTGAGTCTCCTGATCCGAAGGCATCTCACTTAATTAACGTTTCGAAACAGCCAAACTGCGAAAAATCTCTTACCGGAGAGAGTTGCCAATATCAAGGAGACAACCAGCGCAGGCCAGAAATCGGGAGAATCCGGACCATGGTAGCTCGAGCCTGCCGCTATCTTGTCCGCGTTTTCGAGTCGTGCAGGATTATGAATATGAATGGAGATGGAAATGTGTAGCCTTGTGCATTGAAATTATGGCTGGCTGACGTGAAGAGCGACTACATGACCTAGACGATGGGGCCGGCCGGAAACAGCTTGCTTGATTGTGTTTCATCGTGGGCAACGAGTCCAACGACTACTTTCTCTGGGCGGCAAACTGCGGCAAATTGAACGCAAACCTTATCATGAAATCTTGACCGTCGAAATGTAACGATCCGACGACTTATGCAGTATGCCGCGTAATTTTCTGTTGCGGGAGAGCCGTTGGGCCGGTTCCCGACGCGGGCGACCAGTGGTTTGCATTAAGTTAACTTACCTGAAGTTCTCCAACAGAAGTGACCCAAGCCGCATGATGGCACTCATCGACGGCCTCAGTCTATTGACGCGTCGGCCTGATTTTGGCGGCACCCAATTTGACCCCAACGGCACCTACCGACAAAGGGCATACGTACGTTTCACGCGCACCACGACCTTCGAGCTCTGCTATGGCGGTGGTGCCGTGGGGCCCGCATCAGACTGCGGGCCCTTATCTGCTATGGCGGTGCTGCCGTTGGGCCCGCATCAGAATTCAGGCCCTTTATGCAGGCGGGCCCTTAATGCATGTTACTTTTTTATTCTTCTGCATACAAATATGAAGCAATGAGGTCGTGTCCTCCGGATTTTTGCATTTGCACCGTGTGCAGTTCTTGGACGTTTGGAAACATGCATGATGGCATGTGGCTAATGTAATGACTGAATCAAGCTAGACCGTTTCAGTGGTTTTTCATTTGCGGGTATTTCCTCGTAAATGGTGGGAAAGCGATCGCAGCAATGGTTCTCACCCCTAGACACTCCCGGCCAGTGAAGCTCGAAAAACACGCCCTGATCAAGCAAGCTGTTTCCGGCCCCACTGTATAGGTCATCTTACAGTCGCTCTTTGCGTAAGCCAGCCATAATTTCAATGAACAAGGCTACACATTTGCATACTCTTTTCTTGGTTATCGGTGTGCCTTTGTTTGGATGCAGGGGGGATCGCTGTGCTGACACAACGCGTTCAACGTGCTGGGAATCAACAATCCTGACGTCCCAAGGTGTACTGGAGGGGCGGGGACCTGATGATCAACCACAAGATGTGGACGCCCCCTGCGGGCTAGAATAGCCCTAGCTTGTAATCATTGGTAGTCTCTGCCGCCATGGCAGCCATGCCTAGAATGTTTGCCTAGCTGAGCCACTATACCTAGTCACGTGCACCGCTAACACACGGTACACAACCAGCCATAGCCTTAGCTTAGTCCTTGTACAACCATGCTACGTCATGGCTATGCTCAGATTACTTGCCCATGCACCCGTTATGATATGCTCACATGGGTCTTATTGCACCCACAGATTGCCGGATCGTTTATCGGGTCCAATAGCAGCTGCGACATGCCTTTGGCATGAAGGAGAAAGGGGGTCTGTGCCCTTCCTGTTGTGCACACACAGGGATTAAAAGCACTTCGGTGCTCCGTGACCCAACGGGGTCACGAGTTTAATTAGTCATGTAATTAATTAATTAGTGGTGCTGAGTTTATTTTCACATCAATGACTTAATGAAATAAAGCTCATGATTTTTCTCGTGTTATACTCTTGGTGAGAAATTTCTCACCAATTTGACTCATGATTTTTCTTGTGTTATACTCTTGGTGAGAAATTTCTCACTTTTCTCACTTTTTCTCACTTTTTCTCACCCATTCTCACCTTTTTTCTCACTTTAGGGTTTTTTCTCACCCCAATCTCACCAAAACCCCCTTTTTCTCACCAAAATCTCACCCTGGTGAGATTTTTTTGCTAGTGTTTGCGGGAAGAAATTGAGATTTTTCTCAATTTTCTCAAAAAATTCTCACAAAGGGTGAGAAAATTGAGGGTTTTGAGAAAATTCTCAGAATCTGAGTTCCTAGTGCAGGTAGACACCTCACGTGGCCCCCCCGCAGGACTGCGACCAGCCCAGCCTGGCCGGCACCTCCTGACGTGGGCTGGGCCCAGTGATGTTAGACGCCGCAAGGCCCGCACCTTCAAAGAACAGCTAGTAGAGGACATGGGGGGCCTAGGCCTCTCCGTGATTTGGAAGAAGATGATGGACAAGGCCAAGTGGGCCCAGGTCATAGAGGACAACGAGCCCCCCCCAGTGGGGAAGCGCCCGCGTGTGCAATCCCGCGGGAGGCACGCCAGATAGCTCCCCCTAGGGCAGCGTGCGGCTGCCTAGATAGATGTTGTAGTTAGAATGCTGTTAGATAGATGTAGAATGTAGCCAATGTAGATAGATTAGACCGGTAGGAATGTTTGCACCCATCCATCCATCCATCCATCGGGGTTAATGCTCCGTGACTCCCCAACGGGAGCACGAGTCTAATTAATTAATTAATTAATAGCCATGATGATCTTCCCCCTCGCAGGCATGCTCCCCCCTTACCCGGGCATAGCGTGATAGACCATGAGGGTGCGGGTGCCCTGGTGCACCTAGAGCAAGTGTTGTTTACATTCCCACCCTTGCAGGAAGTAGCTTAGAATGTATTATAGGCTCATATGCCCCTTCTCAGGGCTATGTGCTACATGTGTATACTCCCAACGGAGTTATGTTCCTAATTAATTAATTAATTAATCATCTGGAGGGTGGCTCATCATAGGCACACATGTACATGACTAAAAATGCTAGGCCTCAGCTGGTATAGTGCCTGTAGTAGGCGGGCATGTACAAGGCCACTGTCTAACTATTCTACACTACTGCTGCTGTATTCCCCTAGGCTGGGGCTTCTGGGGTCGCTGGGGCCGGGGTGGTCGAGGGGGTCGCGTGCCAGGGCTTGTGGCCGACGTAGATGGCCGCCCCCTTCCAGTACGGGCACCGGCTGGCCCGCCTTGGTCTGCCGGAGCTGGAGGTAGGTCGGCCATAGCTCCCGTCGCCGTTGTTGCTGCGCCAGGGTCAAGTCGTCGTCCACGGTGAAGTGAGTCTTCTCGAGCCGCTTGCGGCGTCTGAGAAACGAAATCTTGTCCGCTGGGCTCTCAAAGATGAGTAGAAGCGGAGGCGCCCCTGCCTTACCCCGCGCGCGGGGGAGGCGGTGGGCGGTCAGCTTAATCTCACCAAGGAGGCCCATGCGTGCAAGGATTTTTCTCTCAAACGCACGTGCAAGCTTCTCGGAATTCTCACCTTCCTCCATGTCGAAGTTCTTGAGTATGGCGTTGAGGCTGCGCTTGGCGAGCTCGGCCTCCTCGCGGAGGTCAAGCGTCTGCCGCTGGAGCCGGGCTGCGACGGCGGAGGTGGTGGAGGTGGTATGTTGCTTAAGCATGTCCGCCCAGGTCGTAATGGGAGGAGCATCGCCGCGGCCAGGCCAGCAGGGGCTGGCTTGGCGGCAATGTCCTTCACCGCCTGGGCGGTGAGGCCTGCGGTGACAGTTCTGCAGGACCTCGATAGCGATGGCATTATCCTTAAGACGCTGGTCGATGTTGCGGATCGAGCTGGGCGGTGATGGAGGCGGTGGAGGCGGAGGGGGGGGGGGGGGGAGGCGAGGAGGGTGGCGGTGGTGGTGGGGATGGTGGGGAGCTCAGCAGCCAGCGTGCGACCCACAGCTGCCACATCTGCAGTTAGGGGCGTCACGTGCTGTGAGATGGCTTCTTGGAGGTGGAGGAGGAAGGTGGCTTCGGTCAAGGGGGAGGGGGTCCAGAGGTCCGCGACAGAGCGCTGAAGGATGGAAAAGAGGGCGGCGAGCTGAAGTTGGGGGCGAGACCAGTGGGCCAGGTTCTCAGGTCGGTGAGTAAACCTGCCGTCAGGTCCAGTGCGGAGGCGACTAAGGCTTTGAAGGCGTTGGCACAGGTCGAAAATGGAGGCGTATGACCCATAAAACACGAGCTCCAGTATCCTGATGGGTGGCATGTCGAAATAGCTGGGTCTGGCGTCGTCGAAGGTGGAAAGCAAGGGAATATGTGCTACATGATCTCCCAACGGAGTCATGTTATAATTTAATTTAAATTTAATTTAATGGATGGATGAATGGATGGGTACACACAATCCTACCGGTCTAATCTATCTACAAAAACAAGCCAACTCTATATCTATGGTGCCCTCGCTCCTTGTTATGATATGCTCACATGGATCTTATTGCACCCACAGATCTTGCCGGATCGTTTACCGAGTCCGATTGCAGCTGTGGCATGCCTTTGTGGCATGCAGTCCTGAGAAAGGGGGTCTCTGCCCTTTCTTCCTGTTGTGCACACACAGGGATTAAAAGCACTTCGGTGCTCCGTGACGTACTACCCGGCCAACGGGAGCACGAGTTTAATTAATTAATTAATTAATGAATGGTGCCCTCGGTCGGTCGAATGCAAATCAAAGGTTGCTACAGACCTGTATACATGCATAGCAAAAGATTACTTGGTTATTATAACCTCCGGATTAGCAGGGAAAAAAAAATTGAGAATCACATACCTTGACATCTAGCTTCCACTAGTTAATATTGTAGGCACAAGTACCAAATCCGAAAGGCTTGCATCACTCCCCGGACAGGAGAACTTTTGCGGATGACTGTAGGTGTAAGTTGGCGATGCCATGGTAACCGGAGACGTCCGTCCTATAGTCAGCAAAATTGGTGCGAGAGGTCCCCAGTTCGATTCCGGTCGGATTCATTTGCAGATCGCGTTTTCCGCGTTTTCCGCGGCCCGGCACTGAACGCAAAGGTTTTCACCTTTGCGGAGTGTCTGATCAGAACAAGCACTGGCCCCATGGCCCATCTGAAAAGAAGGCGACCTCGATTTTATAGGAAGTGCAAGACAAAGTTCTACTAATGCGGATGATTGCCAACTAGAGAAAATCAAATAGAGGCACTTACGATAGAAATCACTCTTTTGGCCTAGAGCTATGTACACAAATGTAGTTTTGGCATCGCGATAGCCCTGCCGATAAAGAAGCAGTAAACGAAGCGAGGCCGATGGGCCTTGATGACAATATGGGAGGCCTACATGCCACAAACTACAGCGATGCATTCGATTCTGCCCTGTCAAGTGGGCGCTCACCAGCTAAGATAATCAAAACCTCGACCCTACAAATAGACCCACAACAGACAAGGCAATAACCTTGTTTGTACCTGCAGTACCTGCAATGAGGGACTGCTACCTTGGTGTCACACTGGCACCCATTATTTCACAATGGTTACAACACCCCGTGATTCTTCCGGGGTAAGCAGCATAGCCGCTCATCATTAAAATACGAGCGGCCGCCCCTGGCATCCAAGTTGATTGCGCGACTGCCCTTGCCGGGGGGGCTTCTAAAAAAAAATCAGTTTCATGACGCTACCTCGCCCCAGTTTATGGATTCGTATTAACATTGGGGCCTCGGTACCCAAAGGTTTCATGTTTCACAAACCAACCGGCAGACGCTGTTTCGCTACGTCTCTCCGTGTCTCCAGTTCATGTCCCCGCCGATTCCCCAGGCCTCTGTCCCATGGATATGTGAGAGATGGTACCCACGTCTCCCTGGCTGGTAGATGCGGACCCGCCTATCACGCTGCACAAGTACAGTTCGGCTCTAGTTGTGTGGCTGTCACGCGGAGACAGTCAAACCTGGATACGACCACGTCACGAGTGAGACAGGCAACGCTGACCTGGATATACATCCACAACAACAGATCTGGAGACATCCACGAGCCGGATTGTGTTTCCTATTCATTTGCATCCTGCCTCGACGATAGTCACGCCGCCGCCGCAGGCCGCTCGGATCCCACATGAGGCCAGCTGGCTGCCTCACTTTGTCAAGGGAAACCCGAGCAGGAGCAGGAAGGGGTGGGCGCGGGGAATGGTCGTGGGGAAGCCGCGCCGTCGTGGGATCCTCCTCACTGAAATGTCGGATTCTCCTGCGCACCGAAACATGTATCACCACAAGGCTTCCCCCGACGCGCAGCAACCAGCCCATGCCGGGGCGCTCGAACATCCCAACCCGACTCCCCCAAAGCCACCACTCAGGCTGGACATGGGAAACGCTCGCCAGCGCCCCGCGCCCGCCCCCACCCCCAGTCCCTCCCCTGCTGTACCTTGCGGCCCTGCGGGCGACTCCCCAAGCGCCTTCCCCTTAGCGGCGGCAAGGACGTCATTCATGAAATCGAGGGAGCTGATGTGGCCCTCAGCACCCGCTGCCCGCTCCGCGAACGGCATGCCCCCAGCCATCTCCCCAAAAGAATCGTGCGGTTGCTGCTGCGGAAGCCACTTGTGATCCTGACACGGCTCCACAAACAGCATGCCTTGCAAGCGCTCGCTGTCCTGAAACCGCTCCCGCTCCCCGAACAGTGTGCCCTGCTGCTGCTGCTGCTGCTGGAGGCAGGCCTCTGCGGCCGCCCGCATCAGCGACAGCGTGTCGTCCATGTCGACATCCACGTCCACCCCCATGCGGCCGCCATGCCCCTGCATGAGCCCAGAAAAGGCACCGCTGCCTCCGCCCTGGATTCGGAACCACCGATCTGGCCCAAAGGGAAAGCTACCCGTGTCACACAGAGCGGTCAGGCCGCTATCCATGCGGGCCGAGCCGACCCCACAGCCAAGCTCGCCGGGGAGATACCCCGCGTGCTTCCCACACGAGCCCCCGGGGTCACTGTACAAGTCCATGGGGTCACTGTACAAGCCCGTGGGGTCACTGCATTCGGCCAGGTAGCTCACGAAGTCGTCCGCAAAGAGAGGAAGCGACGCGTCAGCGTCGAGAGACCCAGCACCCACGGCACTTTTCGCATCCGTCCCCGCAGCCTGGCAAAGGGCACCCGTTACATCGGTCCCAGCAGCAATATGGCACAGGGCACTTCTCGCATCCGTCCCTGCAGCCTGGGACAGGTCGGGGCTGGGGCAGCCTTCACCCTCCTCTGCGGCACCCCCCACCGTGCCCGATGCCGTGCTGGTCTGGGGGGGTAGGTCACATGGTCGCTGTGCCGTCCCCTCTATACTGCCACCCAAGCCCTCACGGAGACCGTGTTCTGGGCCATGAGACTCATTGCTCACCGTCTGGTCAGGACCGAGGGCGTCAGGGACACCCCGAGGAGAGATGTCGCCCTCGGCCAGACTTGCCGCGCGCACGGGACACTCGCGGTTCGTCGAATGGCCACCGCCCTTGCTCAGGCCATCTGTTGAGGCGGCGTGGCCGTCGGAGGCCACCGAACCGCGACCCTCACTGCTACCGAGACCCCCACGACCAGCGCCGGCCATCAAGCCACGCCGCTCACCCGATGACAACGCATGGCCGTCGCCGGGTGCATCCAGGCCAGCACGTGCACAAAGGCCAGGGTCAGGGCCATCGTGGCCCGACCCGGGCGGTGACGGGGAGCGGGAGCGGGAGGCAGGGCCCGCAGAACCCCCCTCTGACGACGACGAGGACAAGTAGGACGACGAGGAGTAGGACGATGAGGAGGAGAGGGACGAGGCGCGGGAGCCAAGGGATGAGGGCGAGCCGTACGAGCGGTTCCCTTGCGGGGCAATTGAGAGAGAGGAGGAAAGGATGGGGGAGGGGCGGCCTGAACGAGGGACCAGCGCGGCCAGTCTCTCCACGAACCGGTCATGACATGCCCGCGCTGCCGACGAGCCTCCATCGGCGTCCTCCGAGGGGGCAAACAGACCGCAGTCATCATCGGGATGGCCCCTTCCCGACGGGTGCGGGGGCGCAGAGCCCATGCCGTCAATCGGTGGCCGGCACCCACGGGCGTTGCAGACATCGGGTGGGGCGGTGCCGTCGGCCAAAATGATGAAGCCATCGTCGTTGCGGCTGCTCTTGTCCCCCGAGGCTGTCGTGCCGACCTTGTTCCCATTTAGGTCATTCTCCTTGTCCCCTTCTGGGCCCTTGTCGTTGCTGTCAAGTTTGTTGCTGTTCTGGTCCCCTTCTGGCGCTTGTGAGCCCTTGTTGTTGTTGTTGCTGCTGCTGCTGCCGAGGGAGGGGGACAAGAAACGGTCCAGGGGAGCCTCTGCAGAGCAAGACACTGGCATCTGCGCGGACGCCGCAGCCATCGCCGCGTCAAAGGACAAGAAAAAACGGCGGTCGAACGAGCACGGCAAAGAGGAGGAGCCGAGCGAGGAGAGGCGGGAATCGGCGGAATGCCGGGCAGGTCGTGCGATGGGCCCGGCCGCGGGAACCTGCACCCCCCTAGACTCCGCGCGCGCGACCCCCCCGGGCGAGCGGTCATGAGGTTCATCGGTTCTAGCCTCGGTCGACGTCGCCGAGGATGAAGCCATCCAAACGCCAGGCGCAGACATGGCCGATAACGATGACGAGAACCGCGAGGGGGAGGGTGACGGGAGTAAGTCGGCCGAGTTTCGTCGTCGGCGGGTGACGTCCGGGGGAGAGGCATGGGTACCCGGATTTCGCCACCCCGTCATGAGTGTGGCGGCGGCAGGACCAGGCTGGATTCGGGAGGTGCAATCCAGCGACGCATAGTCCGCAGTGCTTGCGTCCGTACCCGTGGTGGAGGCGGCAGGACTAGGCCTGCCTTGCGAGACATCACCCAGGGGGAGAGAGTCGCTGGCCAAGCCGGACGACGAGGGCAGCGGGTCCAGCGACGGCGACGTTGATGTCAGCGTCGGCGACGATGACGTAACCGGCGACATCGGCGACCCGCCTGCGGCCGGCCAGAGCGCTGAAAGGTGGCGCGTGTGGTGCGCCCCTACAGCCCCGTGGGGGTGGGGGGGGGGCAGCGGCGGGTGGTGCAGCGTCCACGGCTGAGCCTGCTGCGGTGGTTGCAACTGCCCGAATGGACCTTCCCTATGCCCCGAAAGACCAACCCCCTGGCCAAAGAGAGAAGCCTTGTGCTGGCCGCCATGCCACCCGACCTCCCACTCCTGGTCCAAATCCACCGGCAGATCCTGGCACGAGGGGAATGAGAGCGGGCCGGCCCCCCTCTGGCCGCCGTCCGAACTAATTCCTGCCGCCGCAGCCCGTGCCGCCAACAACCCCCCGCCGACATCCTCACTGCCGGTGGGCGATCCGTGCCATGACTGGCTGGGCTTATGGCCACCAACGTCACGGCCCCGGCCTCGGTCCCGGCCACTCCCAATGGGGATGCCAATCGTGCCCACCGCTGGCTCTTGTCCGAGTCGCGAGGAGCTCGAGGACGCTCCTGCTGGCGCCTGCACCACCCGCTCTCGGGAGGAAGGGCCGCCGGAAGGGCTGGCCGCACACCGCATCGCAAACATCGCATCCCCAACGGAGCCAGTGTCGGTGTCCGGGCGACTGGCGTAGCTGCCCATCACGCCGCCGCCATGTGCCAGGCCTGCGCCAAAGAGGTCCCTGGTGACGCCGTCCGTGTCTCGCCTATCGCTGCTGCCGCAGCTGCCGCTTTCGTTGGAGCGGGTGCTGACCCAGTGGAACACCCGGCCAGAGGATACGTCACCACAAGCCTCCTCTGCCGTAGCGGGAACATGCCCAGACCGGAACGCATCCAAGCCATTGCCAAACAGGCCAGCATCCTCGGATGCCAAACCGTCGCCAAACAGGCTAGCATCCAAGCCATTGCCAAACAGGCTAGCATCCTCGGATGGGACGCCGAGAGCATACCCAGTCATGCTGGGGATTGCGGACGCACAGGATCGGCCACGGCGGTGACGTCCGCCAGCGGCCAGAGACGGATCCGGGATCCTTATGCCCGTGCCTGCATCAGCGGAAGAGGAGTACAAGAAGGAACTCCAAGAGGCCTCCAGTTCGCGGTAGTCATCTGTGAGGTCGTCATGCTTGCCGTCGGCATCGTCATTCCCGCCACCATTTCCGCCACCATTTCCGCCATCATTTTCGCCATCTTTGCCGCTAGTACCCGTGCTCCTGCAGCCAGCACTGTTGTCGGCGTCGCGGCCAAAGTTGGCGTTGTTGATGTGATGATAGCCGCGGCCAAAGCCGCTGCCGCCAAGGCCCGCCGGCACTGCTGCCGCATCTTTGCCGTTGAGAGTCGGCACTTGTGGCGCTACCACCGGAGCGGTGGGGGCGCGAAGATATTCCTGGCCTGACCAGCTGGCGGTCTGGCGGTGGTGGCCGAGATGGCCTGTCATGACCCCCCTCCCTGCGTCGCCGCCGCCATCACATGCGCCTTCGCCGCCCCCGTTGGCCGCCACGAGAGGCTGCAACCCCCCGCCAGAGGGCATGGGGCCAGCGTCGAACTTGGGATTCCTGGACACGTCGATGGAGGAATTCCTGGACCCGTCGAATGACGTCGAGGGGCCTCTCGACGCCTCAAACGACCACCGTGTGAGCCCGTCAACGTTTGACGGCGGTCGGCCGCCACCCATCCCATCAAAGGAGAGCCGCTGGGCGCCACCTGGCGCGCCCAAGGGCGACCGTGGGGCCCCGCTGGAACCGCCCCCAGCAGTGTCCCCCCCCGCGCCAGAATTATGGTTATAAAACGGATCGATCGGGAACTGCTCCCTGCACAGGCGCGGTGGGTCGGGGCTTGGATTAGGGACATGTTGGCCACTGTGGCTGCTGCTGGGAAAGCAGGCGGCCTCCTCGAAGCCGTTTGTGGTCCTGAGGGTACCGGAGGGGGAGGGGGTTCCTGGGGCAGCAGGGGCCCCAGAGGTGGCGGCAGAAGTGCCACCCGTGGTAGTCGTCAGTAACGCCCCGATACGCAGGCTCGTGGACAATGCCCCCGTGGCGGTCAAAACGGGTGCCGCCACGCCTCTTGGCATCGCTAGCGTGGTCCCAAAGGGTGGGCTCGAGAAGGAAGACGCGTGCGGTGCGGGGTTGAAATCGGCCGCGCCCGATGCCGCGCCACCATGGGCGCTCACGGCGGTGGCGCCCCTGTCTGGCGGGTAAGTACTGTCACCCGCTCCCAGGGGTGGGTAGCCGTTGAAGGGAGCCACCGGGCCGCTCGCACTGCCCCCATTCCCCATGCCTCCATTCGCATTGGCACTCCCATTGGAACTCCCATAGGTACTACTCCCAACGGCACTCGCAATGGCGGTACCGTTGCCACCATCATTGGCGCCCCCATTCGAGCTCGCGTTCCCGTTACCCCCCGCCCCCTGGGGGGCGCCGCCGCCGCAGCTCCCACCCCCGGCGGGGAACAGCGACTTGCGTGGCGGCGGCTGGTAGGTAAACTCGATCCCATCAATCATGTGCAGCCGCGGCACAAACTCGCCGCGCCGCTTGGCCTCGCACAGCCTCGCGTAGCGCAAGACCGCGCGGCGGATGAGGGAGACCACCGCATGGGCGGCGGTGTCGCGCCCTTGGACGCAGAACAGGCGGGTGGGGCCATGGACCGGGCTCGCGTCCATCCAGGACTGGACGTTCGTGCCGTACTTTGTCGCCATCTGGCGCGCGGACAGCCCGCCGGCACCGATCACGAACCCTGCAGCGAGGAGCGTCACACGCACTTGGACCTGGGGGCGTGGGGGGGAGGAATAGGGGTGATAATGGTAGGTTGCGGGACAACGAGGAGGGGGGAGGAGAAAGGGGGGCGAGTGGGCGGAAGAGGGCAAGGGTTTTCAGATGGGGAATGGGGGGCAGAAGAGGGGCGGGGCTATGTTTTTATATGCGTCAGAGGAACACAAGAAAGGCACCAAGGTAATCAGAGGTGCCAATCGTCAGCGTTGACACTGCAGTCAACAAAAAAGGTCTGAAAGAAACAGAGCTTGCGAAAGAAAGGGATATAGGAAGAAACAAATAGGAACAAATAGAAAGGGGAATAGGAAGAAGACTAGAACGCCTGCCTCCCCAGCACCTTCTTTCTTCTACAACGCCTGCCTCCCCTGCACCTCCTTTCTTCTACAACGCCTGCCTCCCCTACACCTCCTTCCTTTCTATAACGCCTGCCTCCCCTGCACCTCCTTCCTTTCTACAACGCCTGCCTCCCCTGCACCTCCTCTAATCTACGACGCCTGCCTCACCTGCACCTGGGCCGCGCCGGTCCCCCCCTGCTGCGTGACTTCAATCACGCGGTGCATGTCTGCCGGTGCCGTGATGCCAGGCAGGTCGGGCCCATCCCAGCCACCGCCGCATCCACCTCCACCACCACCACCACCACTCCCACCTCCGCCACCGCCACCACTTTGCTGCCGCCGATGTTGCGGGGGTCCCTGCACAAACTGGTGCTGCTGTGGTTGTTGCTGCGGCGGCTGTGGCTGCACTTGCTGCGACGTATGGTTCCCATGGCCCTGGCCATGCGCTTGCACCTGCCCTTGCTGCAGCGGCTGCCGTTGCTGCACTTGCTGCGGCAGGGACCCAGTGGGAGCGCGGTGATGATGATCCCCGGGCCGGTGCGCCGAGGATCCTGGATGGGCACATCCTGTGTGGCCTGATCCTGTGCCATCGCTCCGAGGGGCTGCTGCTGCTGCTGCTGCTGCTGCTGCTGCTGCTGCTGCGGCAGCGGCGGGGTGCGCCCATGACGCCAGATGGGGCTGTGCGCGTGCCACCATGAGCGGCGGCGCGCTGGCAACGGAGGCGGTAACCACTCCGGGGCCCATCTCTGCGGCCACTGGGAGTGGTGTCGCTGCTGCTGCTGCTGCTGCTGCAGGTAATGTCCCTCGACCCTCTGCTATTCCGGTCGGCACTGCCACTGCCACCGTCCCGCCCTCTCCTGCCACCGTCCGGCCCTCTCCTGCCACCGTAGTTACCCGCGCCGAGTGTAAATTAATTACCGGCGCCAAGGCCGATTCTTGGCCTGCCGACGTCGAGGATTTGGTTGTTCTACCCTCCGTGGCGGCTGAAGGCAGCGCAGACGAACTGGTCGGCCGAGAGGGCGGCAATGGAACAGCCGATGGCATAGGCGCCGCGGTCTGATGACCGGACGACCGAGAGGGCGTGGCAACCATCTGACCGGACGGCACTGTCCCAGCGACCAGCGGTGCACTGGACGCGGGCACTCGTGCATGATGCATGTGCGCCATGGATGGCAAAGGGCCATGCACGGGCGACCCGGCGTGGGACCCCTTGCCGCCTGCGTGTGTGTGGGTTTGGGCCATCCCCGCCTGCCCATGGGTCGTGACGGCTGCCATTGTTGCTGTTGCTGCTGCTGCCGCCGCCGCCGCCGCCGCCGCTGCTGCTTCTCCAGATACCGCCATGGCGGTTGACGGTGATGACGATGGCGGTGAAGACCCCGCGGTTGATAAAGACCCGGCGGCGGCTGATGTCATGCCGATGGGACGAGCCGCCGGCGATGTCATCGACGCAGGAGTGATACTCGTCGCTCCTGCGCCAGACCAGGCAGATGCGGCCGTACCGGGACCTGCCACCGATGGCAGGTGCGCGGTGCTGTGGGCATGGGGATGACTATGCGCCTGGGCCCGGGCATGTGAAAGTGGTTGGACTTGGGTATCGGCTTGCCCGTGGGTACTGGCCTGAGGCTGGGCATGCGCGTGGGCATGGGCATGGGCATGGGCGTGCGCTGGACCGTGCGCTTGGCCATGTGAACCGGGTGGCCTAGCCCAGCAGCTGGTCGCCAAAGGCACTGGCACCGTCACGGCAACAGTACCCCGGGTGGCCGCCGTGGGATGACTAGCAGCGGGGATGCTGCTGCTACGGCTGCTGGCAGGGCTAGCGGGCACACCTTGTTTGCAGGCGGGCGTCGCGGGGCCTGCGGGCGCCGAGGCTGGTTGTGGCGACGACGACAGAGACGCGGCTGTGGCACCCCAGGCCGCGGCGACCCCCGACGAGCCCGATGCGGTGGCCGCTGAGCTGCCGGACGTGGATTCATGGCGGGCCGTGTGATCGTCTGAGGTACGTGAAATCTGTTGGCCGGCGGGAGCCAACAGGGTCATACCATCGATGGGGCGCTCTCGGGCAGTCCCTGTCCCCGTGGGAATGGGAGCGGGGGAGGGTGAGGAAGAGGGCGTGGGCGCAGGAGGCGTCGCGGTGATGGCTGCCGGCTCGTCCGCCTCGCGTCGCCGGTGCAAGATTCGGGGGACGGTGGGGGATGCGGCGGCGGCGGAGGCTGGAGACGATGCCGCCGATGATGGCGATGGCGATGTTGAGAATGAGGAGGAGGCAGGGGCAGGATGAGAAAGACAAGACGAAGAAGACAAGGAAGAAGCTGACAAGGAGGAGGACAAGGAAGGGGAGTTCGAGGGGGAGGGCGTCGAGACGCCTGCAGCCGCAGCCTTGGAGGATAGAACAGGTTGGGGCGATGCGTGCTTCCCTCTCGTTTTCTCCGCCCCGCCCCCGCCGCAGCAACCATTAATACTGCCGCTCGCGCCCTTCTCCTGCCCCTTGGCCCCCACGACCACTGCGCCGCCCTTGCCCACCCCGTCTCTGTCCCCACCATGCACACGCCCGTCCTGGCCAGTAGAATGCTGGCCCGCCCGCCCGCAAGCACTACAGGGCCTCCTTTTCTCGCTCTCGCCACATGGTACCGGAGGTGACGGCGTCTTCGACTCGGGCGTCTGGGCCCTCCCCTCGCGTGTCGTTGCCCCCCCGCCGCCACTGCCACCTGGCGCTCCCTTCTTTTCCGATCCCTTAATCCCCTGGGCAGGAGTGGCGGGACTGGCATTACCACTGGCACCGGTCACCCCGCCACCCCCCGTTTGTGCAGGGGTGTAGTTACACCCCACGGCGTGGGCACGGTTTCCCCTGCCCGCCCCACCAATGTTAGGGTCATCGTTGTGGAGGTGGTTGCTGGCATCCGCGCCCGCGTGCTGATGCGCTGCGGTCGAGCCACGTGGCGTGTTGTCAGCGCAGGATGGGCATCCAGCGGCTGCGGCAGCGGGGATACCTGCCCTCGAGGCATCCCTGATGGATGGCACGCTCGCGCCCGCACCGGCCACGCCTTGGCCGCTGGCTTCCGCACCTTCCCTCTGCAGCCGCTCTTGCCGCGACTTCTCCACGAGTGCACGGATCTCCTGCGGGAACGAAATAAGAAATGTCGCATGAGGGGAGGCAAGTATGGGCAGTGGGCTAAGAGACACCGGGACGGGTTACTTTTATTTCCACCTGTGCGCGGATCTCCTGTGGGAGAGCTGCAGAGGGACGAGGAAAATGTCAGCTTGGAGGGGTCATAGATTTACAAAAATTAGTATAGCATAGAATAATAAATAATTATTATGATGGGCCCTGCAAAATTGAATGCCGAGCAGTATGTGATGTGGGGCGAGTAGCAGGGAAGGGAAAAAACAGGGGGTGGGATGAAGAACAAGCAATGGGCGGCGGCCAATTGGGCGATAAGCCATGGGGGCTTCTCATGCGGTTAAGGTAGGGATGAAAATGGATTTTAGAAAGAAGAAAAAGGGGGGGGGGGAGGGGAGAGGGGCGGGGATAAAAAAGGATTGGGGGTTAGACAACCATGGAACGGTAGGCCTTGAGAAGGCAAGGGATGAATGTTCCAATAGGCAGAAATAGGCCATGGGTAGGATATATAGGGGGATATATAGGGTGGCTTTGTGACAGTACTTATGGCTGAGGCTATGAGAAACCCGGTATCAGCTGCCAGCTCACTGTAGCCTGGTTAAGTGTCTAATAAATTAAAAATCTTATACAACTTGTAAGCCCCACATCTGGCACGTTTAATAGGATGAGCGCACTTTGGCTATATTCATTCAGGCCCTTGATGGATGAATGAGGACTGCTGCGTACACTTGAATGCCGGATGTATATTCCAGCTGGCGATGAACTGTTAAAAAACCCAGCTGATCCATGACATCGCTGAGAGCAAAATAAGAATCAGCAGACACTCGGAGAGGAATTCGAATACGGGGTCAATATACAAGGGCCTTTGGTGTTCTAAAATGGCTTTACAAAAATGTCTTCTAACAAGCCAAGAAAGCAGTCGTGGGAAAAAAAAGGAACGCCAACTGTTAAGACCGCAACCTATAAGCGGCCTGCGCAACCCACCTCACGCTGTATCCGCTCCTCTTCTTCTCTTTCTTCCCGCGCTCGCCTTGCTTCCAGCTTCCGACGGACGGCCGCTTCTTTCTTGAGCGCTCGTTCCCTTTCTTTATCAGCGAGAACCGGCTCTAGCCGCGCAAAAATCTCGCCATCACACCTGTCAACCACCGGTCCTTCCAGGTCACTTTGCTCATCTTGCTTTTCATCAGTCCGTCGACCTGGGCAAGGCGTTGTCTCGATCTCTTCGCGGGGCTCTTGGCTGGTGGTCGGACCTGGAGCATCGCCTGCGCAACGTGTGAAAGATTCCCCTGCCTCCCTAACGGCCAATACGTAGCCCTCATATGTCCCGAATTCAGGCTCGTTGTAATGGGCACTCTCGGTAGGGAATGGCGGGTCCGCGTTATCGTTCTGGGATGCGCAGTTCTGGCCAGTCGGCACGTTCCGCGAGAGTAGTAAACCGTTAGTCCGAGAAGCCGTGTAGCACCAAGTTTTGACCCGTGCGTTGAACTTGCCCACCTCCAGCTGCCCTGAACGATGAATTACAGCGGCGGGAGAATGCAAAGCCGAAAGCATCTTTTTCCCCTTGCGACGCCTTGCCGACGGTTTGCCACGTGATCCCAAGAATCGCCACCATTAACAGAAGATTCCACCTTGGTCAGGCCAAAATTCCCCAAATTTTAACAACGCCAAGGTTTTCGTCACATAAAGAGTGCAAACCCCAGACCGTGGGATTCGTTTCCAGCCCCCTCCTTCCAAACTGCTTTATTATCGATATGACCGCCATTAATTACTTTGCCTCATCCCGCCGGTTTCGTTTTAGCACATTTTTTTGCCTTGGCCAACACGCGCCAGGATTCCGCGCTCCCGCCTAAATTGGTGCTGCTGATTTTTCATTTCAATGGGGGGGGGACGGCTCGAAGGGTGGGATCGCCAGGTGCCGCGATTCTGCCACGCTGTCGGTTTGAATCACAATGAACTGCCCGAGTGCGGCCAGCAAGATACGGACGTCACATCGCTCGCCGAAGCGCGCGAATCCAAAGGGCGCGCAAAATTGGAGATTCCCTGAAACCATGCCCGCTGGACGCGCGCCCTGCGCCAGCCCAAGACTGGCGTGGCGTCACGAGGTCTCCGACATTGGCTCGCAGTAGCCCAACCTAGTATTCATCTGTTGAATCAAACCGGATACACCGTCCGCATTGGAAGTTTGTTATTATGGGTCAATTTTTGCCGTATTTGCATTACGAATAACCCTGGATTGTTTGTTGGGGAGCCAGTTAGAGTCCCGGGTTTTTATTATTTAATTAAAACCTTTTGTTTGTTTGTTTGTCCTGCAGCCGTTCAAGGCACGTGGGTACTTATTTAATTAAATTTCTTTTGTTTGTTTGGTAGATATGGTACACGCCGTCCCCAACCCGGCCCGGCGGCCCCCCTTTCGGCGGCCACAGGCTATAGTCACTAGTCAGTGGAGGTCTCAGGTCAGTGATACCCTATTTAATTGCTCAAGGCCCATAAGTATCGCACATGAGTAGTACATCTTACATGCAGTGTTTTTTTTAAGGTTTTCGTTACTAGTGGCGCTAGGCCACTTGTGGCGTTTCGAACTATGAAAACTTCAGTTTACTCGGCCAATGTGTGGCTTTAAGCCAATTAAAATTGGGCTTGGCACGGCCACGTGTGGCGGGCTGGCTTTTTGGTGCAGCAAATGACCCTACCGGCAGCGGGGTCAGCGCGGCGCGGCGCCGTACTGGCATTCCAAGTTCAAAGTAGTTCAGAACAGTATGTTTAATTATCTTAAGTTCAAACTAGTAGAATTTATTAGAATCATTCACGCCTTAAGTTGGGTTCACGCCTGAAGTTGGGTTGACCAAAAACCTCGAACCCAACTTAAGGCGTGAATGCCTGTACACAAGGCGGGCGAGCGTCTCCGTCTCAGGCATCGGCGCCGGGCGTACTTGGTAAATTAACAACAACGATTACCACTACAGCCACTGCTTAACAAAACGATTACTGAAGTGCCGAAAGTCGAAACACATAGTCAATGCAATGCAGTACAGTACTGTATGGCTGGCGAGTGACTGGAACTGAGGCGCCAGCCGCCAGGCCGCCAGCCAGCTGAAGCCAGAAAATGCACACAAGCTGCAGTCTGCACAGTGCACTCTGGTCTCTGGCAGCGGGCCACTTGCCACTTGGCACTTGGCCGGGCTCTACGTACATGCACTATGCAGTCAGTAAGTCAGTCAGTCATAGTAATACTCATAGTAGTTCTAGTACTAGGGAGGCTTGTGGCGGAACGCCGGCCGGAAGACCGGCTGACACCGCCAATTGTGGCGTAGCCTGTACTAGAGTGAACTTCAGGCACGGCCACCCTGTGGCGAAACGAAACTACAAAGTAGAACAGCACGGCCAAATTGTGGCTTCTTGGGTGCCCTGTCCAAGTGGGTGGCACCGCCACATTTTGCCAAAAAAAGTGCCACACCGCCACATTTGGCGGTGTATCGCCACTAAAAAAAACACTGCGAGTTACATGTACATCTGTAGACACGCTCAGGCCTCAGCCTCTACAGAGTACCGACCGACGTGCCCTGCCGAGGCAGTAGAGCGTGGATTGCTGGATGCAAAAGCGGTTCACTTGGTTCGCGCCTCACCCCGCGCTCGGCCTGAGTCTCGCGGTTTTTTTTCGATTTTCACGATATTTCATGTTCCCCGCCTGTCCAAGGTATTTTCGAAGGTTTTATGTACTTTTATATAATATAAAGTGTTTGTTTGTTTTCTCACAGGGCGACGACCCCGTGCCCACATGAGTTAATTAATTAATTTTGTTTGTTTGTTTGTTGAGTCCAGTCCTCAACCCCCGGAGTTAATTAATTAATTTTCTTTTGTTTTTTTTATGGTTTTCAGCCAGAACATTTTCCAGAAGCTAATTATTTAGTTAGAACTTCCAATGCGGACGGTGTAATGGATCCTAATTCGTGGTGACGTACTGACGTTGCTGACTTGCTGGCCTAAGATCTTATCTATCTTACCGCTGGGGCTTGCTGGTAAATTGTTCGGGGATTCACAAATACAAGTTACAACTGTACGCCCGACAGCGAGGTCTGTATGGCTGGCATATCTGTATATATACGCCTTAATTAATTCTCGTGTCCCCGACTCCCCGACTCCCCGTTGCATAACGCCTAGCCATCTGTTTTTTTTGGGGGGGGGATGTGATTCTGTGCGTTACAGGAACAATTATGTCTTTTTTTATGGTATGCATTCTTGGTTACGAATGGCCCCTTCGTAAGCTAGTTTCGTACAACTTTATGGGAAAAAAAGACCACTTGCACCTCGATTTACACGGAAATTGTTCGGCAAGTCAACCGCGAGTCCCCGACTCTGTGACCGTTGGTCGTCGGACCGCAAGCCATCGAAGCCAACCGGGACCGCACTAAGCGTTTTGTCCGAAAAAGGGCTCGACATCTATACCTTTAACACGTCCCCTGTAGAAACTCAGTCCTAAAAATAGGACTGAGTATACCATCTTTGAGATCATGTGGCGGTAAGGGTAGGGGGGTACCCCATATATTTGATATGCATCATAGCACTCAATATCATGCTAATGCTTGGGCATGTGCTTAAAAAATCATATGTTGACCAAATCATGTAAAATTATACATGACTCTCAACCCTTACTCGCGATTTTGGAATTTTCTGTGGAAGCACGAGTGTGTAAAATCCAATAAAATCCATATTCACTATTAAAAATCATAGGCGTGTAGATATTAGAGTTCTTGAACTGTGGAAAAAAACTGGACTCAATTCGGCCACTGGCACTGCCTGAAACATGCAAAACACTGCCAGTCCTATAAATAGGACTGGGCCTTGGTAACAAAATGCTAGCATGGGAGTGAGGTCGTACTACACACCACCGTGGCCACCAACCATGCCAATCAACTCATTTCCCTTCCAGCATAATAGGACAACATGCTTGCATCATCATATTGCAGTTATATTATACCTTATAATGTGTGAGAGCCTATGCAAGCACGTAGGGAATGGGTTTGGATACCTACCCACGAAAGGGTTTTTTTTGTGTGTTAACCACGAATGTATTGGGCAGGTTAAGCATATTTCAAGTGTCTCTAACAAGAATGGACATGGATGAAACTGTTTTGCCTTGCCATGGCATGGCCAACATACTTGCTGGCACATGATGACAGTGGTTTACCACCAAGATCTTTCACTCACCCATATAAGCTTGAAAGCACCCTTGACGAGGCCCATGGCCACACAATTATGCAGTATGAACGTAGCAAAAGAATAACTAACATCTATGAAGGTGTTTAAACCCATACAGCGCCTAAAAACCTGCACAACTACACCAGGGCAAGGCAAATGCCTGGCAACATCATCTAAAAAGGGGGTTTTGGAGAGGGGCAGGCAACGGTCAAGAAAGAGCATCAAGACTCGAAACTGGCAACACCTCGCAAGCTTAAACTCATGTAAGAACATCAAGAAATGATGAGACAACGATATTCCGGCTTTACCTTGCATGGCTGGCGTTACCTTGGCCCAGGCGGTGCCCGCAAAAGTGGAACTTTGAGGCACACACACCATGAAGTGACAGAGTGGTCGAAATCATCAAATCTATACTGCCACTAAGTCAATTCTATGACCATGCATGATAACAAGTAGAAAGAAACCTATAAACCCTTTGACTTGCGCCGGAAAGCAGTTGTAGTAATCAATTCCGTCGGCCTGCCTGATCGCAGCTTTTTCCAGCAAGAACGGTGCCGACACCTAGTAAATCGCATTTCCGCGAGCTGAAAATTGACTTGTATCATCTCTATGATATATAAAAACTATTTCCTGAGTTTGGCCAGCTATATCGTCGGAAAACGTAAACTGCATGCATGGGCGCAAGCCGCCATGGCTAGGTCGTGCATTTCCGGAACACACGTTTCACGTGGAAAAGTACCCTTACCACCTGTTCTTTGACCGTACATTTAGCCGCTCATACCAAATCCAAAAAAATCGCAAAAATAGGTCCAAGAAAGATCTTTTCACGTAGTATTTGAATAAATTTTGAGGGAATTTTTTTGACAAACCTTCCGATCGGGGCAAATTTTCTACGAAACCCCAAATCTCAGTCCTAAATTTAGGACTGAGTTGAACTCAGTCCTAAAAATAGGTGTGGCTACAGACGACGTGTTAATTAGGTACACGGCCATAACCTCCGGCAGCCTCCAAACGGAGCCCACAATCTCACACAAGGCATAGTGGAAGATGCCCCAGTCTCGCCAGCAGTTTTTGTAATCTGGAACGGTATTCTGGTAGGGCATGATCGCCGGTCGGCATTCAGTTTGTGTGGTAGCACTTCATTGATTATTGCCCGAGCATCCACCGTGAGCCGTGGAGACCGTTTTTACCCAGGCTCGTATCCGCGGAAGGCTTCATCGCTGCTTATCGCGCGCTGCGTGTTCATAAACGCCTTTGAGAGGAACCTCATGTGGGAATCATGAGACATATTTTCATTAATTGAGAATGATAATTTACGGAGGTGAGCATGGCATGCAACATAAGGAAATTAAACCTCGAAAAGAAGAACCCTCAAGACAATAATAAGAGACATATTTTTGTATGTTGAACATGAATACTCGCTTGCTATCTATGACTGGCCGGAGAACAGGCTGAACAGCGGTTGAGTTCGAAGGTCTGCTCGCGGTGCACGTTTCTTGCTTAGACAACCTGATACTTTGAAGCCCTGCATGACACCGCGCCGTTTTTGAAGCATGGCGTGAGACTCAGCACCCAGGGTCGCTGCTCAGGGACCTAGGCAGGAACTGCTTTATGGAAATCCGCCGCGGATATAAAATATACCTTCGAGTCTGGATACCGGCTCGTGGGGCGGTGTGCTTTTTCTATAAATGTTACTTTGCTGTGTCCATACTTGCCCGCATCCTTGTTGTCATCTTAATTAATTAATTAATTAATTACATAACTCCGTTGGGAGTATATGTAGCACATATCCCAGAGACTCCATCACCGCCCAGCTCCGCGACATCGACCAGCGTCTTAGGGACAATGCCATCGCTATCGAGGTCCTGCAGAACACCGCAGGCCTCACCGCCCAGGCGGTGAAGGACATTGCCGCCAAGCCAGCCCCGGCTGGCCTGGCCGGCGATGCTCCTCCCATCACCACCTGGGCGGACATGCTTAAGCAACACACCACCTCCACCACCTCCGCCGTCCCAGCCCAGCTTCAACGGCAGACGCTTGACCTCCGTGAGGAGGCCGAGCTCGCCAAGCGCAGCCTCAACGCCATCCTCAGGAACTTCGACCTGGAGGAGGGTGAGAATTCCGAGAAGCTTGCACGTGCGTTTGAGAGCAAAATCCTTGCACGCATGGGCCTCCTTGGTGAGATTAAGCTGACCGCCCACCGCCTCCCCCGCGCGCGGGGTAAGGCAGGGGCGCCTCCGCTTCTTCTCATCTTTGAGAGCCCAGCGGACAAGATTTCGTTTCTCAGACGCCGCAAGCGCCTCGAGAAGACTCACTTCATCGTGGACGACGACTTGACCCTGGCGCAGCAACAACGGCGACGGGAGCTATGGCCGACCTACCTCCAGCTCCGGCAGACCAAGGCGGGCCAGCCAGTGTACTGGAAGGGGGCGGCCATCTACGTCGGCCACAAGCCCTGGCACGCGACCCCCTCGACCACCGCGGCCCCAGCGACTCCAGAAGCCCCAGCCTAGGGGAATACAGCAGCAGTAGTGTAGAATAGTTAGACAGTGGCCTTGTACATGCCCGCCTACTACAGGCATTTGAGGCCTAGCCTTTTTAGTCATGTACATGTGTGCCTATGTTGAGCCACCCTCCAGATGATGCCTCGCTTTATTTTATTATGCCGTGCCCATGCAGTGAGTCACTCCCTGCTGAGAAGCCATGCCATAGCTGTTGTATAGCCATGATGATCTTCCCCCACATGCCACGCTCCCCCTTAGCTGGGCATCGCGCGATACATCATGAGGGTGGAGGTGCCTTGGTGCACCTAGAGCAAGGGTAGCTTACATTCCCATCCTTGCATGAAGTAGCCAGAATGTATTAAAAGCCATATGCCCCTTCTCAGGGATATGTGCTACAGATACTCCCAACGGAGTTATGTTTCTAATTAATTAATTAATATCCCAGAGAAGGGACATATGGTTTTTAATACATTCTGGGCTACTTTCTGCAAGGGTGGGAGTGTAAACAACACTTGCTCTAGGTGCACCAAGGGCACCGGCACCACATTGATGTCTCAGAGCTCAATTAAGGCCTGCCATGGGGTGGAATGCGATGGTGATTGGGGCCTCCAGTACACCGCCGCTGCCGCGCCTGAGCACTCGACGGGACGACGGTCCCGTTCCGCGATCGCTTCAAACTGTTGGGGAGTTGGCTCCCTGACACCGCCGACGATGTGGACACCCGCATCGGCCTGGCCTGGGCTAGGCTTCGTTCGCTCAGCACCTACTTGCGCTCCAAGGGCCTGGGCGAGCACCGCAAAGCATGCTCTTCAAGGTCCTCGTCCTCACGGTGCTCACGTATGGCGCCGAGGCCTGGACACTCACACCCACACTGGCAGCTAGGCTAGACGGCACAGTTTACAGGATCGATGCTCCGACAGGTCCTGAACGTAGGGTTTTCCAAGCGCCCATCATCAGAGTCTTTGTATCAGGGCATGCCTCGTATTTCGGACGAGATTAGTTAGACAGCGTAGGATAGCATTTGTAGGACACCTTGCTCGCACTAGCCTGCAGGTCGACACCGCCCTTGGTCTGGCAGGCCCCCAGCGGCTTGGCCAGCCAGGGCGGCACATTCTGACCTGGCCTGGCCCCAAGGGTGCCCATTGCCAAAAAGGTAGGGAAACATGTCACGAACTACGTACAGATGTTGCTGGATGACCTACTGGTCCCAGCCCAGTTTGAATATCGCATCCACTCTCTCTCCCTTCTTTGGACTGCCATGCAGAACAAGACGCGGTGGCAGAAGATTGTCAAGGCTCACACGCCTGACCCTGTGGGCAAGCCACCTCCCCCCAAGAGGAGGAGGCGCTTTGATGAGTAGTGTAGTTAGGATTTTTCTAGACTAGATAGCCTAGAGTTAGGTTAGGTAGCGGCTCCCCCACCAGTCCTACTCACCTTCCCCTCCCCTGAGGATAAGCAGCGGTTCCTCTCTCGTCGCAAGCGGTTGCACGACCTCACCTGGACGCTGGATGACGACCTCACCCCCGCTCAGCAACAGCAGCGACGCGACCTGTGGCCGGAATACCTCCGCCATAAGCAGGACCCCCAGAAGCCCAAGGTGTACTGGAGGGGCGGGGACCTGATGATCAACCACAAGATGTGGACGCCCCCAGCGGGCTAGAATAGCAATAGCCCTAGCTTGTAACCATTGGCGTCACTGCCGCTAAGGCAGCCATGCCTAGAATGTTGCCTAGCTGTGCCAACACACCTAGTCACGTGCCGCCAACGCACGGTACACAACCAGCCATAGCCTTAGCCTAGTCCTAGTACAGCCATGCCACGCCCTGGCTATGTTCAGATTACCTGCCCACGCTCCTTGCTATGATATGCTCACATGGGTCTTATTGCACCCACAGTTTGCCGGATCGTTAGCCTGTCCTTTTAGCTAGCCGCGCCCGATTGCAGCTGTGGCATGCCTTTGGCAAGAAGGAGACTGGGGGTCTCTGCCCTTTCTCCTGTAGTGCACACACAGGGATTAAAAGCACTTCGGTGCTCCGTGACTCCCCAACGGGAGCACGAGTTTAATTAATTAATTAATTAGGTTAGTTAGATTACGCGGCTCTCTCCATCCCACCATCCATCAAGGAATATGTGCTACATGATCTCCCAGCGGAGGCATGTTATAATTTAATTTAATTTTTAATGGGCCGGGTGGAAGATCATCATGGCTATACTCTGAATTATAATTAATTAGACTCGCACGTGCTCCCGTTGGGGAGTCACGGAACCAAGCTAATCAACACTGCAGCGACTCCTTAACTGCCCTACCTGAGATGGGCAACAAACTGGAACAATGGAGGGCAAGGAACCACCAAGGAGATCATGGCATACAAAGCTTGCATGCAGTCAACCATGTCAACCATGGCTGGCTCAGCACATTGCAGTCTTTTCACATCATCATATCAAGGGAAAGCTCAAATAAACCAATGGTGGCAGCTATCTACATGCAGTCACACAAATGCAATATCTCCAACATGATCGTCAGTAAAACACTTCCTCCCCTGCACGATAAAATGGAAAGAAACCATTGGCGGGCCTCCAGCACATGAGCGCTGTGATGCCGCTGCGAAGAGAGGGTGCGTCACTCTCACACAACTAGAAGCTTCCATAAGCACAACATCCTTGCCAGAACACGTTTCATGAAATACCTGAAACCTTCCCGAGAAGCAATAGGCTTCGACTGAAGCGGCCTTGACCACGACATCAACGAAAACAATCTAAAGCTGCCAGGTATTCGACAACACCACGGCAAGCAACGGCGAGCTAGCTGGCGGAAACTGGGTGGGTGGGTGGGTGGGTGGGTGGGTGGGTGGGTGGGTGGGTGGGTGGGTGGGTGGGTGGGTGGGTGGGTGGGTGGGTGGGTGGGTGGGTGGGTGGGTGGGTGGGTGGGTGGGTGGGTGGGTGGGTGGGTGGGTGGGTGGGTGGGTGGATGGATGGATGGATGGGTGGGTGGGTGGGTGGGTGGGTGGGTGGGTGGGTGGGTGGGTGGGTGGGTGGGTGGGTGGGTGGGTGGGTCGGGGTGGGTGGGTGGGTGGATGGATGGATGGATGGATGGATGGATGGATGGATGGATGGATGGATGGATGGATGGATGGATGGATGGATGGATGGATGGATGGATGGATGGATGGATGGATGGATGGATGGATGGATGGATGGATGGATGGATGGATGGATGGACTGATGGATGGGTGGGTGGGTGGGTGGGTGGGTGGGGTGGGTGGGTGGGTGGGTGGGTGGGTGGTGGGTGGGTGGGTGGGTGGGTGGGTGGGTGGGTGGGTGGGTGGGTGGGTGGGTGGGTGGGTGGGTGGGTGGGTGGGTGGGTGGGTGGGTGGGTGGGTGGGTGGATGGATGGATGGATGGATGGATGGATGGATGGGGACACACAATCCTACCGGTCTAATCTATCTACAACATCAAGCCAACTCTATTCTAAGCTCTCTATAGCTACCCTAGGGGTCCTGTCTAGTGTGCTTCCCGCGTGTTTGCAAACGCGGGCGCTTCCCCACGTGAGGGGGTTCGTTGTCCTCTATGACCTGGGCCCACTTGGCCTTGTCCATCATCTTGTTCCAAATCACGGCGAGGCCTAAGCCCCCCATGTCCTCTACTAGCTGGCAAGCGCTAGCCGGCATGGCTTCTCAACAGAGAGTGACTCTCTGCATAGGCAGAGCGTGGCTTAATGCTTAATGCAACATCCATGTTGTCATCTTACATGCTCTCTAACTGCATGCTTTTACAGCACGCTGTCAATGCTACTGCATACTGGGCAACTTGGTGCAGGGTCTTGCTACGGAGCTACAGTCTGTTTACAATACATGCCAGCAATGAATTAAAAGCACGTCTACAGACTGCATCATACATAAATGCCAGCAAATGAAGGTCGAGATGGAGATTAGCGAACCCAAGGCCGGCATCATATTGTCTCCTTGTGGTGTCGATTGATGGGGCAGCCTTACTGCATCCGCTATGCTTTGATTTGCTATTTCCCGTTGTATCGCACCCACAGTTGGGTCTCCACCATGATGCAGAGAGTCCTCTCTGGCTAGCTAGGTTCGCCAGGGCGACTGCGCTTGGGCTCAGGCGATGCAGATGGCGGGGTAAGCCCCGGGGGGGGCTGGGCAACCACCAGTGCGCGAATAGTGTCACGGCTGCCTTCTGGGCCTGAGGGCGGAGCTGCAGATCCGTATTTTCAGGGCTTAGCGCAGCCGCCAGGCTGTGTTGCGTAGAGGAGCGTTTGCTCGTCATATATTGCGGAATAGCTTCGGAAAATTCATCAGTGTGTGCATCTTAGAGAGACGAAGCGATTGTGATATTCACGGCCGAATTTGGTGCCCAAATGTGAAGGTTGTGAGCTCCGCCGTCAGCCATGGCTACCTCGTGGCTGCAGCTAATATGTATGGGTATGGATGCATGCAGGGGATTAATTAATTAATTATGTACACGTGACTGTGCGGCATGCATGCAGGGGATAACAAATAAAATTGAAGCTAGATCTGAATATAGTAGGCACAACTATCCCTTTTTCAAAATGTTTCATCCTTCATCCTCCGCGTGTGGGCTCCGCGTGTGACCAAGTATGGCATTCATAGCGATTCGGGCCGCGGTGCCCACACCCCTGTAACTAGGACCTAGATAGCTTATACCATCCATTCCATCCCATGTTCCCCTCCCACTGAGGACTTATGCTCACGTGACGCAGTCACGTGTCTATTAATTAATTAATTAATTAATTAATTCATCCTTCATCCTCCTCAAAATCTCTGCACATCGATCAGCCAAATGAAGCAGTCGTTAACGATTCAAAACATCGCTGCGTAATGACCATACTGCCAAGGTTTATGAAAAATACCATTAAAAAAAATTCCTCAAAGAAATTCCCCCCCCCACCCACTCCCCCGCCCCCAATAAAATAACTTGATCTTACTCTCATGTCCTCAAGGGCACGAGGACGGGGTGACAACTCTATCGCCCACCAAAGCAACACAGGACGCGACTGCGTGGCTTGGGCGTCTCCTTCTGCTCTAGCAGCACGGCATCAACGTCCATCTGGCGTATCTCTGATGGATACTTCTCCAACGTGATATGATCCGCCTTCTTACCATCCCCTGCCCCAGGCTTGGCCGCAGGGACAGAGGCGCCCCCAGGCTTTGCCCCCGGCGCCACCGAGACATCTTTCTTGCCCTCACTCGTGCTCGGTCGCTTCGTCGTGACGGCGACTCGAGGGGCCTCTTGTGCTTTATTTACTTCCGCCGCTGGCGGCCCGACCACCTTATCTATGACGTCCGAGGACGGCCTTCCAGACTCGTCCGCGTTAGTATCCCCGTCCGAGCCGTAACTGTCAGACCCCGATGATGTGGCGCTGTCCAGGCCCGTCTGGCTGCTCCCTGGCTGCATCGCAGGGACCACTCCACCCCGCTTGTGGCTGCTGGGATCGGGGGACTGGTAGTGGTGGTGGCCGCGCTTGTGCTTGCTGCCGGCACCGCGGTTGGTGTTGATGGTCTTCCCGGACGCGGTCGGGGTAGACCATAAGTCTGAGTCCATGCCCACGCGCGCCGTGCGGAAGCCCTGCGATGATGTTTTCCAATGCCCCGTAAAAGCATGTATAAAGGAGCAATTTGCTGTGTCAAAGTGTGCAAGGTATTGGATGATGAAAAGCGAATTTTTAAAGTATTGGATGGTGTTATAAGGAGCCCAAGTCCACAGGCCAAAACCACGACGTGGCCACACCAGCTTAACAACAAAGCAGCATCAAAATGGTTGCACCGCGAACCACCGTCCATGCTTACCTTGGTCTTGCAACCGCGGCAAAGGAACTGTGCTGACCAGGGACCCCAAATCCCAACCCCCAACCCCTCACCCCTCACCCCTCACCCCTCACCCCCCCCCCCCCCCCCCCACCCCCACCCCCCCCCACCCAGGGTTTCCTTTAAGGTTTTTGCACTCGGCCACGTGTGGCCTTTTCAACTTCCAAAACAACTGCTTACTCGGCCACCGTGTGGCTTTTAGCCAATACAGCTTGGGCCCGGCCCGGCCACGTGTGGCGTGGCACCCGAGGGGCTTTCGTCTAACTCTCCTTGGTGCAGCGACGTGATTTTCCAGCGCAGAAACTACAAGTAGACCGGCGCGGCGCTACAAGGGCCAATATTACAGCGAGTGAGTGTTATGCGGCCCGTGCTCAGTACTCAGTGCCGACAGATCACTGCAGAGTGGCCTTCAGCGCCACCTGCGGAGTTGTTGTTGTTGTCGGTTGTTGTTCTAGAGGGCGGTTTGTGGCGGAATGGTGGCAGAGGAGTGTTCTGACACAGCCAATCGTGGCGTCAGCTGTCGTAGGTTCGACTTATATGCACGGCCACTCTGTGGCGAACGGAAACAAGAAAGTAGAACAGCACCGCCAAACTGTGGCGTATGGAACCCCCTGCCAAAGGGTGTTGTACCGCCACAAATCACCAAATTGGTGCCAATTTGGTGCCACACCGCCACAATTGGCGGCAAAACGCCACTAAAAAAAACACTGAACCCCCCCCCCCCCCCCCTCTCTGCCAGCTTTATGTGCTTACCGTGCACTTAGCCACATCAGCAAATACTCACTTGGCCACAATACCACCGCCGACAACCATTCATACTCACCTCTGGGCTTGCCGCTTAAAATCTTGCGAATTATAAACTTCTATGATTCCCCCACATGACCTTTGGCTTGGCCACTGCAGCAAAATTATTACGGTGCAGCCCACCTAGGCCGTGGCAACACCAACTTTAGCAACCCTTCCCTTAGGTACCGCCCCCCCCCTTTAGCAACCCTTCCCTACAACTAGCCACCCCTCCCTTTGGTAACCAACTGTGCTCAACTTGGGCTTGGCGCCGCCAGCAGTTCGCAATACCACCACCAACTGCCAGCCACACTGACCTCTGCTTGTGGTTTAACACCTTTTCATGGTCAACTCATGCTACCCTTGAGCTTGGCAAACACTACAACCAACTATGGTGCAGCCGCTCACCTTGGGCTTGGCAAATGCGACAACTAATTCTAGTGCGGCCGCTCACCTTGGGCTTGGCGCCGATGCTGTCGCGCGCCACCCCCTCCGGCAGCCTGGACGCGGCGTCCAGAATCGCGTTGATCTCATCCAGCGATTGCAGGTGGGACGCGATGGTCGATGTGTACTCGTCGGACGGCTCGTCAATGTCGGGCGGCATGTCCCGCAGGAACCAGGGGTTGTGCATCAGCTGGTCCATCGTGATGCGCTGCACGAGTGTGGCACGAGTATGGCAAGAGTATGGCAAGAGTGTGGCAAGAGTGTGGCAAGAGTGTGGCAAGAGTGTGGCAAGAGTGTGGCAAGAGTGTGGCGAGAGTGTGGCAAGAGTGTGGCAAGAGTGTGGCAAGAGTGTGGCAAGAGTGTGGCAAGAGTGTGGCAAGAGTGTGGCAAGAGTGTGGCAAGAGTGTGGCGAGAGTGTGGCAAGAGTGTGGCAAGAGTGTGGCAAGAGTGTGGCAAGAGTGTGTGGGAAGCTCAGAGTTTGGGGGGAGGGGGGGGGGGGGGTCAAAGGTAAGTAGTATCGGTGGTACCGGGTGGAGGTATATCGGTTAAGATGAGGTGCACCAGAAACCAGGGGTCGTGCATCTGTTCATTCATCCATCGTGATGCGCTGGAGGGTGTGGTTGTCGTCATTGTTGGGTGGGTGGGAGGGAGTAGGAGTGTAGCGTTAAGATCGTTTGGTGATTCGGGCTGTGCCTTAAGGGGGGAGGTTGAGGTTGTTGGCGTGCTGCAAGGGCGGGGGGGGGGGGGGGGCGGGCGAAAGAGGTGGAGAGAAGAGCATATGGTGGGATGTGTGGGGCCAGGCACGGCACCAATTAGGGGGTTGTGCGTCAGCTCGTCCGTTGAGATGCGCTGGTGTGTGCGTGGGAGGCGGGATAGGGACGATAGTGTAAGCATCTTTGCTGGTTAGGGCTTTGACCGTGAAGGGTCAAGGGCATTACATCGGATGTGCATTCGCTCGTCCATGGAGGGACATCCATCGTGATGCACTGGAAAGGGGGCATGAATAAGAGAGGATTGCACGCGGTAGGAAATGATTCCTGCAGACAAAGGAACAGAGAGTCCAGGATACGTTGGTAAAGGAGCACCCCTTCTTTTTCTTCTGGTCGCACAGTTGCACAAAAGTCCTCGATGCAGCTGGCACACAATCCTATACCACAAACAGACAAGACAGTGATTGTCCTGGCTAAAGACCAGCGGCGCCAGGAACACAAGGGAAACGCCATGTGCCACCGCTACATAGTGCCAGCTGGCAGGTCTCACCTGCGCAGGGTCCGCCTTGAAGATGCGGCCAATGAGATCCTTCGCCTCAGCCGAAAGCCGGCAGTCGGCGGGCCAGGAGTACTGCACCTGGACGGCTCTCTGCGGAAGGCCACCGAGCAGCCAACACAAGTGTCGTGCCCTATGAGAATGAGTGAGTAATGTGTGTGTGTGTGCGTGTGTGTGAGCGAGACAGGGAGAGGGCAAGGGCGAGGGCGAGGGCGGGGGCCGTGGCCGTGGCCGGGGGAGGGGGAGGGCGAGGGCGAGGGCGAGGGCGAGGGCGAGGGCGAGGGCGAGGGCGAGGGCGAGGGCGAGGGCGAGGGCGAGGGCGAGGGCGAGGGCGAGGGCGAGGGCGAGGGCGAGGGCGAGGGCGAGGGCGAGGGCGAGGGCGAGGGCGCGTGCGCGTGCGCGTGCGCGTGCGCGTGCGCGTGCGCGTGCGCGTGCGCGTGCGAGAGGGAGAGAGCGCCAGGAGTAGCGCATCTGGACAGACCTCTGTGGTGCAAGCGAACGGGAAGTGTCAGAGTTGTGGTTTTATGTACATGCGTGCAAGAGAAAGCGAGAAGGGAGATAAGGGGGGGGGGGAAGGGGGGGGGGGAGCGAAAGGGGCAGAGAGAGAGGGAGGGGTGGGTGGGGGGCGGCATATGCTTGTGTGGAGATCTGGGTGTTCATGTGCAAAAGTGTGTGTGTGTGTGTGTGTGTGTGTGTGTGCAGCATTGTGGGTGGCTACTTATGAGAATGCCAAATCAGGAGCAACTGCCAGGGTGATACCGTGTGCCACTGCAGAAAGGTACGGCAGGGAGTGGAAGCGATGCGGGCAGGCCGGCTATAACTACAAGATGACAACCACGATATGCTCTATACGGATTAGATGCAATATAGATAATATGCAATGCTATACCAAGAACTGAAGTCGCTGTGCCAATTGCCCATGCAATCCCCCCCGAACGGATACTCTACTTTGACTTATAGAGCTTTGGTTGTCACATTGATGGAGCGCTTGCTAGTTACCGCCAGCTCACGAGCCGTGGCGAGCACCAAAGCAAAATATTTCGGTGCTAGCATTTTAGTGAAATAAAATCCCCCCAAAGGATACATCAGCATTGGATGCATACTACAGCTGGGCCGAGAGCATCAAGTGGCATCATCCTTCCCTGCTGGTGGCTCCGACCTCTCTCCGACAACCCCCCTCCTCCACGATCACTCTGCCATCATGTGTCCGTCTCGTGACTGCTCCTTGGTCGCCATCATGGCCCGTCGTGTACAAGAGGCCACACCCTCTTTCTCACTCCAACGTCCCTCTTTGTCACCCTCTTTGTCACCCTCTTTGTCACCCTCTTTGTCACCCTCTTTGTCACCCTCTTTGTCACCCTCTTTGTCACCCTCTTTGTCACCCTCTTTGTCACCCTCTTTGTCACCCTCTTTGTCACCCTCTTTGTCACCCTCTTTGTCACCCTCTTTGTCACCCTCTTTGTCACCCTCTTTGTCACCCTCTTTGTCACTCTTTCTCATGTAGCGGTCAGCGCGCAGGTCACCGGGAGTCTCTCGGGAATCACAAGGGAAGGTCACCAGGAATGACAAGGAGTGGCCGGCCTTACTGTTTAAGGTTTAGGGTTTAGCGTTTAGGGTTTAGGGTTTAAACAGTTAGGTCACCAGGAATGACAAGGGGTGTCCGGCCTAGTAGTGGGCTGTCTAATGGGTGGGCCGTCAAAGGCGACGTGCACCCCCATGGTTGAGAGTTCTCCATTCTCCCCAGACGTCACTTTCCAGGTCACCGTCCCACCTGGATCCCCTGGCTCTCATTGCGCATATCCAAACATACGCTATTCTCGAGATTTCTGGCCTGCGCTGGTTGTCTCATGGATACTACATCGTTCTAGACGTACACCCCTTGCATTGTTAGTTTTATTTCGGTTCAGCCGAAAGGCCCTTCGGGATTAGATAACCACGTTATATTGGTTGGAAGTACTACAGGGCCCGCCATATTAATTAATACCTTGTTTGTTTGTTTGTTTACTGAACAACCGTTGAACTTGCTGTGCAATTTAATAATTCTTTGTTTGTTTGGTATAACCCAGCCGGCAGCACTGCTGTTACCGCCAGTAAAGCACATTTGTCAGCCAAAGTTTTCATATTTCTTTTGTTATTACTGCTAAATACTCACATTAGACAGCCAAAGAATATTAAGTTACAGATTCTTTGTTTGTTTGGTACCTGGAAAGCAGACAGTAGAGCACGCCCCGGAATTACTTATTTGCATTTTTCTTGTTATACATAGCGTTTTCAGGTGGTGTGCCGTCCAGAATAAATATTTATAATTAAAACTAACAATGCGAGGGGTGTACTACAGTGGAGTATATCCTTTTCGCGTCGATAACGTCGCCGGGACTGACACAATGTTGCCGTAACACATATACTTTACATCTTAATTTCATTGGACTCTCGTCTTACGTGGGTCATACGTTGGTGTCAATACAGTTGACACTCCCCGGACGGGCCTGATCTCATGGAACATATACTACATGGGTCACTTGACACTATCAAAATTGCTGATACCTGGACCGTCTTGATGTCGTTGAACTTGTCCTATATGGGTCACTTTGACACCAACAACATTGCTGATACCTGGATCGTCTTGATGTCGTTGAACTTGTCCTCGGGATCTTCAAAGGGGTAGCGCCCCACCAGCATGATGTACAGCAGCACGCCACACGACCACACGTCCGCCACCTATATGCATCGGCGAGTTGTTGCCAGGGACCAACGGTGCCAACGATGTATGTATCACAGGCGTGGGGGAACCCAGGGTCCCAAGGGATCAAGGCGACAAAGATACAAACAAATCACACAAATGGATCAAAGAAAGGCAAGGATGCCAAAGGATTGCAAGGGAAACAGCAGATTGTCCACAAGCACATACATTGCCCATTGTGAGGTCCCAGCCCCGAACCCTGCACTGCAAGCCCTGTATGCGTGCACTAAGGATCAAATGCTGCAAAAAATGCAAAGAGGCATGCACCCAACCATCAAGTTTAGGACGGAGCAAGAAAAGGCAGGCCACTACCCACACCATGCCATACCAGTATTTGAACTAGCTAACACATCCCCCACAATCACCACCAACGAGCTCGTAAAGCTGCCATGTACTTCCCTACTGAAAGCCCCTGTAGCAGAGTGCTGGCACCCCTGACACATCCAACGATAGCACACCCTTGGTCACAAAAATATTGAGCTGAAATTTGACACATGCTTGCATCCAAACATGTACCTTGTCGAAATTTTAACTTTAAAAAAAAGACATTCAGTGCTAAATTGAGTAAATATTGGGATGCTGACGTTGGACTTATGAAATCAGGGCCCAGGTGGCCCTACCCTTCCGCCACAGTGCTAATACTTGATAATACTAGGGGCTATGTACGCGGCTGTGCCCGCTGAGGGCATTCCACCGTCCTTACGAACGTGGTCTAGGTACAGGAAATGGCATCCCTTTCCTGTATTATTTTGGGGCCGCCTAACTTGTAGGTTGCGGTAGGTAGCTTAACTCGTTCACCAGGATGTGGGGGGGCCTTACCTTCCCGTCGTAGTTCTTGGACATGATGACCTCGGGGGCGACATACGCGGCGGTGCCCACTTTGGAGTCGGGAATGGAGTCAAACGAGGAGGACTGTTGATGCGGAATCAATCATATGCGCACACAGGGCAACGAGTCATGGAGTTCAGACGGCAAACAGGATGTTAGCGCAAGGGGAAGAAAATGGCCAGATAGGACTTTTTATGTAACAGACAACTAGGACTGCAGCAGTGCCAGCAGGCATGCATGTATAAGCCTACCTCATAGCCTATACTCACTTTACGCAATCCTCTACTTACTATGTACCATCCTATACTCACTATATACTGTCCTATGCTCACTATAGACAAACCTATACTCACAAGATACAATCCTATACTCACTATATACAGTCCTATGCTCACTATTAAGAAATCTCTACTCACTATATACCATCCTATACTCACTACATGCAGTCCTATGCTCACTATTAACAAATCTACGCTCACAAGATACAAACTTACGCTCACTATCAAAGAGCGTGCACGCTGGCATTTATTCCGTCACGTCAAGCGCTTAGTCCCCACCGAACAGAACTCTCGCGACCAGATGGGAGTTCACTCCTTGGGTCCACGGCAGCAATCTAAAAGGCTTATTCTAATTCTACCCTGGCCCCAGCATTGGTGACCGACGTAAGCATGGCCTGCGCTGGTTGTCTCATTGAAATTGCATTGGTTAAAGCACGTGACGCTTTGACACGGACAACAGTTTCACAATCCCACCCCCATTTTCACGATCCCAAGGGGGTTGACTTGCAAAGCCGTAGGAGCAATCAGCCCCACCTTGGAGTAGCCGAAATCGCAGATCTTGATCTTGGGTGGGTGGCTGGTATCGAGCAGCGTGTTCTCCAGCTTCAGGTCGCGGTGGCAGATGTTCTGGGGAAACATCCAGCAGGACAGCGTGCCCGCAGGGCAACATACCAGCAGGATAGGACGTTTGCTTATGAGTTGCGGGGCACGCCATATAGTTGAGGGGCACTGTCAACAGGAAACAGGAGGGCCACACCAGGAGTGGAGGGGCACACTCGTGGTGAAGGCATGACAACAGTGGAGCCGTTGAGGGGCACATCACAAGCAGTGCTCTGTCTGTTTCCGGACAACACATTGCAGGATACACAATTGCCTATGAACAGAAAAAAAATGCTGCACTGCTGCGCTAGTGCATGCCAAAAAAAGCAAACGTGGGATAACTTAATAACTTTCACACAAAACAGCGAAAAATGGTACCTAAGCTAAAGGTGGGCAAAGCAATATTTGAAAGCAAGGTCCCGAAACCTGACTGTCTAGCTCCCCTTCCCTTTTCCCCTGGTTGGTTGACGATTCTGTCAGAATATACCACGGGCTTTGCGGTGCGCTGGCCATCCATGGCGCTATCCTGGCCGCGGTCACAGTAAAATGCACTGCCTGTTGCTCAGTTGCTGACGACAAGTGCCAGTTGCAAACCGGTCATGTCAATACACCAAATAGCCTAGCAATTAGAATTGTTCAAAATTCGAGCAGAAAGGGACCAGCAACGCCCCCCTCCGCGCCACAGGAAAGGGAAGGCAAGGTATCCGTAACGCACCATAGAGTGGCAGTAGCGGACGCCCGAGATCAGTTGCTGGAAGAAATAGCGCGCCTGCAGCCACCAATACCCAAAATGCAAGGCGGATCCAAAGCCCACAAATTGACATCATGCAGTTCCGCAACAACCAACATCAGCGTCTTGACCAAGCATGAGCTGATGAGCAAGAGCAAAAGACAACGTCTAAGCCCAGTACAAGGTAAATGGAAATCATACGGCACCCAGAACCATTGTTGCCGTGTTTCTTGCTTGGAACAGTGGTCTAAACAGCCTTGCAAGTCAGGTCGACCTGTTGTCCTTAGCGACGCTCTGGACGGCAATCCAACAATTTGAAAAACGAAACTAGCCCAGCTTGTAAACTTTCCCAGAGTGCGCGTACTGATACCGATACCATCCACAGCGGACGTTGCCACGCTGGCAGCTGCCACCATAGTGTGACAGTGTCACAGTCACCACAGTGTTTAGAACTCCGTAAAATCCAACTTTTTCCGAAAGCGAGGTGTCGGCCCCAGTGAGGGGACGTCCAGCCTGAGAATCACGTCAAGAGGCCTGTCCAGGCACACTGGCAGCTACCACATTGACATTCGTCCAGGTGTCTCTAGGCTTTAAGGGGGGCGGACTGCCCAGGCCGAGGTGACTCCTGCGTGGCCACCCACCTGGTCTTCGGGCATGGCACCCGTGCGAACGAGGAGGCCATAGAGCTCCCCCCCACCCGCGTACTCCATCAGGATGGCCAGGTGTGTCTTTGTGAGAAGCACCTGCCAGCACGCAGGTGGTGGTGGGGTACAGGGGTTGGAGGGATGCACCAGACGAAACAATTAAATAAACAAACAAAGAAGGAAACAATTAAATAAATTAGCAGTACAGCATTACAGCGGCGGCGATGGAACATGTTGATGATTAGTAGGTACAGTGCTATATTGGTGGTGGGATAAGTTGATGATCAGTAGGTACAATAATAGATTGGCGGTGGGATAAGTTGATCATCACTAGGCACAATAATATAGTGGCGGTGGGTGGCTAGGGGCGGCAGATTTGTAACAAACAAGTTGTCTGACTGTTCTTCAAACCATCTAAATATGCTTTCCCTCCACATCCCTACGGCCTATCAAGGCCCCCTTTTGCCCACGCATCCATGAGGCGTGGCGCCCCCTGGGCCAAAAGGAGCCGCCCACACTCATTTCAACCAGCCTCCTTGAAGCTCTGCTGCAGTTGGTTAGAGAGAGAGAGAGAGAGAGAGAGAGAGAGAGAGAGAGAGAGAGAGAGAGAGAGAGAGAGAGAGAGAGAGAGAGAGAGAGAGAGAGAGAGAGAGTTCTCGCTTGCCACAGCTGAACTCTTGCAGCACACACTCACACGCACGCATGCACGCGCGCACACACACACGGTCGTCATCTAGCCTTCTTGACAGGGGAATGCTACAGGCATTGCTGCGACTCACCTCCTTGAACCACACGATGTTAGGGTGGTGGAGCTGGCGGTGGTTGTTGATCTCCCGACGCACGTTCTGGTCAATCTGCACACACGTGGACATGAGAAAAAAAGTTGAGATACTAGGGCTCGTGGGCGATAGGGTCAGCCCAGATAGCCAAAGGCAAGGTTGAATAAGGCATGTTCTCGTCAATCTGCATGACACAATTACAAAACACAAAAAGATATCAGGGCTCGTGAGTTATAGGGTTAGCCAACGTAGGCTAAGGGAAGGCATCTTCGGGTCAATCTGCACAAATACGCTTATGAGAAACAAAACTGTGATGTAGACAATAGGGTTTCTAGATAGCACAGTTAGCCAAGGTAGGCTAAGGTAATATATGTTCCGGTCCGTCGGCACCCATGTAGGTACGAAATAAAACAGCCAATGCATTCCAGTTCTCAAGACAAAATGGCAAATAGGGTAAGCCAAGGCAGGGTCAGCCAACGATGCGCGACTTTCCTTCAGAAGTTTCCGGAAACAAACAATGGTAGGGTAAGCTACGCCAAATAAGCAATAAGAACCAAATAGTACTCGGGGGGTTGATTTGCTCATCAACTTAATTACCAGCGGGGAGGGCAACTAATGCGACTGGGGCATCCCGGCTCGATGGGACTGCAAATGAGGGGTGCATACAATGAACAAATTCTGCGATCCACTCATTAATTAGGAAGAAGCAGGCATATATCATCCAGGTCTTCAAGCCGCCAGCAGCCCCCTCACACCACGACGCTGGGCAACACGAAAAGCTGGTAGAGGGAAATGATAAACTTTTTCATAAATCACAACATTCCTGCTAACACCTAGTCAAAACAGGATGCTCCCTAAAAGCGCCACAGGCGGCCGAAAACCCCATCTTCGCGTGGAGATAGAGCCTATCGATGGTTTCGCAAGGCAGCGTATTAAAAATGGTCGGATGACGCGTTTCTAGGCATCAAAGGGGGTCGTACCGCTCGGCCTCTGCCGATAAACTTGACAGCATAGAGCGTGTTGGTGTTGCGGTCCCTGACCAGACAGGCGACACCCTGGCCCCCTGCACCAATGTCCTTGACCTGTTTTAGAGCCGGCCCGAAGGGCAAGCGGCCACAGCGCGATGATTTTGGTAACCACAGAGGATAGACACAGGAACGCAGTCAGCGTTGCGTAAACAGTCCATGCAAAGAGAGGGGAGCGCAGCAAAAGAGCGAAAACGCTGAATCTACATTGAAGTTGGGATAGAAAACGCTATTATCTCCAGATGAGGTGAATGAGACGAAGAAATGGTGGCAGACACAACCAGAATAGCATAGAGGAGGAGAAGAAGAAGAATGAGAATAACGTCATGGTCATCCTTATAATCGTGGCCAGCAGCTGCTGCACATATGCCATCAGCGTGAATGCTTGCACACTTCAAGGAATCTCAGTATGGTCCCTGTATCCAGAATACGCGCCTGAAAACACACTACAGGTAACCTACTTTTGCTCAAGAGGCTTCAGAGCTCACACTAATTTTATACAATGCGATGTTTGCATCAAAATAATGGCTCCAACAGTCTTTTCCCGTTTAACTCTCTGCAAAGATGCTTTAAAATAGCGCTTTCAGATTAACAATAAGATTCCTACATGTGGAAAAGCAATGGTAAAGGCCAGATCATCGAGTAAGACCATGTCACGTCAGCAAAATGGCCGCCAAGCCACTGCAGGGCTGTACGCGAGGTAATGTGGAGTTGCATCCACTCACAAATCGATACCGTTTCCTCAACGAACTCTGGGAGTCCACGGTCTCTTTAAACGGCATCCTGGGCTCCGCCAGCGCCATTCGGTGCTTCTCCGGTGTTGGTTTAGCTGCTGCCACTTCCTCTTCCGCTTCTTGGTCTTTGCCCGTCGCAGGATTGCTTGGCATTTCGTCTGGGACGGTCATGGCAGCAAGGGCCTCAATAACGTGCGCAGCAACCTAATACGGTAGCCTTACTGTCGTTACGTCTCAAGACGTAATTGCGAAAGTCTAGGCATACACAATGGGCAGTGGACACTTCATAATGGGGATTACAGCCTAGGGGAGCTTGCCAGGGATGGCGCCCGTGTCACAATTCGAGAACCTTTTATCGGCCTAGACACGCTGGATAAAATATTTTGAACCTTGCTCACTGGCTTGAAAATCGTGAACTGTAAACAATACTTCTCTCACCAACAAGTATGCCTGAATATTGCTGCTGTCGACCTTATCACGCTTAGCGACTTTCAGCAGTTCCGTGGCAAAAAAAATGGCTACCCCCCAAAATAGCGAGCTACCTATTTGCGGTCTTACGCATGCCTGTGGCAGCAGATTACGCCGCAAAGGTCATGGCACTATTCCGGTTTCAAAGGATTTTACCGTCTTCACGAGATAATTCAGCCTCTTCACGAGATAATTCAGCCCTGAATCCATTGGCGCATTCGATGAAAATGGCTAGATTCGTTGGCTTATCAATCAAGGGCAGCTTATCAATCAAGGGCACCATAATCAGCGGATAGACTCGTTAGTAGGAAAGTGAAAACGACGTTGGTGTCACGGAACAGTTTTCTAGTTTACAACGACGTTTGGTGTGTTGTCCTTTGATTCGTGTTTAGGGTTTAGGCTGGCCTTTGGCTCGCCAGATTTTCCGTCACCAGTTCGTCATTCCGTTCATTACAGCGATACCCTACTAAAAAACTTCCTATACCTGATTGGCTGCCTTTTCGCGTGAAGCGCACACGTGGCACGATTCGAAATGTGTTCCGTCCTGAACACAGCGCGCCGCGTCCGCTTCTTGCACCCTGCTCGATTGGAAATTTTGAGTGTCCAGACAAGACAGGGATCGTCGGCAACCCGTCGGGGTCAAACGCGAGCCATATGGCGCCATGGTGGTGAGTGCTTGGACTCGGATTCTGCTTTTGATGAGTGCATCGCGCAGGCAAAGACACAACAAGACACCAACGCCTACAGTAGGGGTGTCCGGTGGAAGGGCGACAGTACTTTTGTCATTTTTCGTGGTGCCCACCTAGCGCGGCCACGCTTTTTTGCCGGGATTTGTACTTCGCGTTTGCCGCATGTTCGTTGGAGATAAGGGCAGCGGTATTAGAGGTGCTAGAGGAGCCAAATTGAAATTTGCGTCGCCGTGCACGCGAAAGATTTGATGCAGAACAGTCTAGCTAACCTTTTGGCACGCTGCCCTGCTTTTGTAAACGAAGAAATTTAGGTCGGTCACGTCGCGCTTTTCATACCATCAAGGAGCACACAAAAACGTTTTTTTAACGGTAAATTAACCGCTTGCTTATATCATCTGTACTGGGCAGTCAGTTCCTGTTCTGTGAAGTTTTCTCTTCTTGGCCGGTTGGGTTGTGACGGCTTTCTTAACGGCTGGTTTTGACGGCTTTCTTTAGGGCTATCGTCGCTTACGGGGATAAATTAGATGTCGTAAATTTAATCTCGTTTTTAGTGCCTGTCAGATTTTCTGTTTGTTTGTTTGTTTCTTTGTTTGTTTGTTTGGGGGGTTCTCGTTTACATCTGTAATAAAATCTAAACATTTATATCCGCGTCCACCTTGTTCTTAGGACTTTCTTAGCGCTCCTTTCCTCGGTGAAAGTGGATATAGCAGCGCGTTGTTTGGTCAACTAGAGTAGATGGCAATCCATATCAGGATGCGTGCGATGCCGGAGGTGCGGTCCGATGTGGTTAATGAGATTACCGTAATAGGATGCCCTTCGCAGTTGGCGGCGAGCGATGATGTTCGGCTTGGCGATCTTCGTGCGTTTGCTGGGGAATGCGGGAGTGCCTTGCCTGGCACGGAGTGCCGGGTGGACGGGCGGACGGAGCTCTGGCGACCATTGCGGACAGGGAGGATAGGAAGGTTCGGGCCGCCCCCATGCTGTGAGGGGGCCGAGCACGTGGCTACGCAGCATCTTGATTACCAAGGGCAGGCAAATTGCTCCGGAGTGGGAGGAGGAAGAACCCTGTTGCGGCTGGGCATAGAGTAGCCAGTTGACCGGTGTGCCGCCTTCCTCCTATTCTTCGTCATATGCGGCTTCTCAGGAGGCTTCATTGCAAATCAACACTCGTGGCTTCAGCAGATAACGTCAAGGTACTTTTCCTACGATTTTGACAAACATGTTTGACAGCTTGATTGGATGCCGTCTGTTTTTTTCCCCAAAAAAATCCAAGTATGACACACCATGGGAAGCTTGCATGTTAGTTGTGTGGGTTGGTTTGCAGTATTCTTTCTTGCACGGCAATATTTGAATTCCGTTATAGTAAAACCTGTAATATGGTTCGATGGGTCCCATATTCTGCAGAAGGTTTTCGTTTCAATATGAAATGGACCACGACTCCCGTATGTTGCAACTGTGGGCACTTGTTGACGGTCCACTTAACGTGGCAGGATGACTAAAGTATAGACTGCTGTCTGCAGCCTGTCTTCTGGTCGCTGTTCGCAATCAAGACTCAGCTTGTGTTGGGAGGTTGGGAGGCTCGACGCAGGCTTACGTGCCAGAGGCTCAGAAGATTTGAGAGCTTTCTTCGGCGTTATGCGTTCGCTCTCCGGCTACCACCACGTGTCGCACCCACAACCTTACGCCACAATCCCTCCTGCTTGCAAACGCGGTGTCTTGGACACATCTTGTTGTCTCATGGACACCTGCCTGCAGCTTGGCATCCTCAAGGTCAGGCCGGCCAGGGTGCCGTTCCTCGACGACGCCAGGGTCCCTGATCCCTGCCGCTTCTCCGTCGTCCAATGAACGGGGCGGCGGTCGTCGCGGGCCACCCCGGTGGCGCGGCCGGTGGGGCCGTACCAGCGCCGGGCTCTGCGGAAGAGAAGAAGAACACCGACTGCCGTTACTTCATGCTTGGGGTGTGCCAGAAGGTGTGTGCTGGTGGACCACCGATTGCTTTTTTGTCATTGGAACTTGTCATCCCAACTTGTCTCCAGAATTTGTCATGTGGCCGTCCTTTCCTCGTGCTTGGGGTGTGTCTGCTGTGTCAGAAAGCGTCCGTGCTGGCAGAGGGTGATTTTGCAGTCGCTTGGTATCCCTGCGTTTCCGAGCTGTGCTTTGCGGAGGCGGCTTTTCCAAAACTTCCTAGTTCTAGATCTGGCACATGCCCGGTGCTTATGGGGTAGCATGCCTGCCTCTGGGCCTACACGACAACATTTTCCACATCCAACCCCCTTTAGAAGGGGGTTGTCTTGCCAAGCCGTAGGAGGATTCATGACTCTCCTACCTTATGTCAACATTTTCCACATCCAACCCCCTTTAGAAGGGGGTTGTCCTGCCAAGCCGTAGGAGGATTCATGACTCCGTAGGCGTAGTATCATACGAGCACCGGGCAGCATTCGGTTTGCTATTTGCTGCCTGCCTTGGCGGTATCATCTTGCCTCAGCGACATTATCTGAAGAGTCGGCGTCGTGGCTTTGCGTGTGTGAGTCGGCTCACGTCGCCGCATCATGTCAACGGGCTCGCGTAGCAGCATCTTGTTGGTGTGCATCCTTCCTCGTGTTCTCTCTTGTTGTCTGCACCCGGCTTGTGTGTGTGCACCCTTCTTGTGTGTGCTCACCCTTATTTGTGTGTGTTCACCCTGTGTGTGTGTGTGCGCACAAACCGGGCAATCTGTTTCCCGTCCAGGGCCCCGCCTGCGAGTACCGCCACAGCGCGGCCGCCAAGTTCAACCCGGTGGACTGCACCTTCTGGGCCGCCAACAAGTGCGCTAAGGCCGACTGCCCGTTCCGGCACCCGGTGAGTCCCTTCAGGCGCCGCCTAAAAAAAGCTGTCCATAAGCGCAAGGGTGTGGCCGTTTAGAAAATGGTGTCTATAAGGGCAAGTGTGGGGACATGTATAGGGGCGCGCCGTATTGAAAAAGGTATCTATAAGGGCAAGTGTGGGGACATGTATAGGGACGCGCCGTATTGAAAAAGGTATCTATAAGGGCAAGTGTGGGGACATGTATAGGGACGCGCCGTATTGAAAAAGGTATCTATGAGGGCAAGTGTGGGGACATGTATAGGGACGCGCCGTATTGAAAAAGGTATCTATAAGGGCAAGTGTGGGGACATGTAAAGGGACGCGCCGTATTGAAAAAGGTATCTATAAGGGCAAGTGTGGGGACATGTATAGGGACGCGCCGTATTGAAAAAGGTATCTATGAGGGCAAGTGTGGGGACATGTGAAGGGAATTGTACATGCCGCGTCCTTATTCCTGTCCTTACTCTTGTCCTTATGGGCGAATGCTACAGCTTGTCTTTCTTACCTACCCTGTTTGTGATCAAGTGCCGTTGATAATGAACAATAATAATAGCATGGTTTTTGCGGTGATATCAATATTCTCTGATACTCGCTTTGCACGGATGACAGCGCCTGGCCCGAGTACGGCTGCCTTGTTCGCCGTCTTGTTTTCACATCTCTATTTAACTGCATCTCATCAGGTTGGCCCCCGTGACGATGCCCCAACCATACCTCGCTCCCATGATACGTGCCATCACGGATTCCCCGATGATCTTATTCCAGTCCCCCAACGTCTTATTATAATCCCCATGGGCACTCTGCACCCTTTTCCCACCGCAGCAGCTAACATATTCCTCCACGAACTATGCTGCCCCGTGTCCTTCCTTGTACCCCTCCCTGTGCCCACAGTTGCGAGCATGGGCACCACCCCCGGCTGCCTTTGCCGCCCGCAACCAGACTCCCTGCATCTACCACATGCAGGGCAAGTGCGTCAAGGGCGCCGCGTGCGCCTTCTCCCACGCGGTCGCCGCGCCGAGCGCCTCGCTGGCGTCCATCATGATCTCATCCTCTGCTACCGATGATGTCAGCATGTCCGGCGTCGCCACCACCACCACCGCTGTGACCCGCCCATTCTCTCAACTCACCCCACATGCAGCGGGGTCGGCTCCCATCGTCCCAGCGGTTCCATTCCAAAGGCAGCCACCACCTTCGGACGGTTTTACCGGACCAGTAGCGCTGCCAGGGGCCGCTGCAAGCGGGACCACCGTCGCTTCAGCGCAAGGGGTCGCGCCCTCTGGGGCTCTGGCAATCGCCATCCCTGCAGGGTCGTCGGCACCAGCGGCGACAGGGTCGCGCCGCTTGATCGTGAAACCGAGGGCCCCGGATGCCAGCGCAACGGCTGCGGTCCCTGGGATTGGGGCCGGTGCATCCCCGGGGGCCACGGCGCAGCCGCGGTCCGCCCACCTGGTCCCTATAACGGGCAGGGGCGTCACGAGGGGGCCGTCCGGGGAGCGGCCGGTCGCTCGGCCCGTGGTTGGGGGCGTGGGTGTCGGGGGCATGGGAGGGGCATCACAGCAGCGGGTGGGTGCGCATGTGCGGGTGCCATCGGGGTCGAATCAGCACATGCAGCGAAGGGACAGGGGCGAGGGCGACGTGGGGGCGGAGCGTGGCAGGGAGGGGTATTCCCATATGGGTGATGCGGGGGATTATGATGATGATGGGTACGGGGGGGAGGAAGAGGAGGGTGGGTATGGGGAGGATGGGGGGGGGGGGGGCGTCCAAGGGCCCGGTTTGGGGCCCAGGACGGCGGTTATGTGGCAACGGGCAGGGGTGACGGTGGGCAGACGTCCTCCCGCAGTGTCCGGTCTGTTCGCCCGCAGCAGCAAGAGGAGGTGGACAGGGGCGTGGTCTGGTCTGTGTCGGGGGGGAGGCTCGGCGGCGCGCGTGGGGCTGATCGCGAGTCGTTGCAGGTGCAGGCGTTGGTTCCGGAACGGGGGGGTGTTGTTGTCCGTCGTGCGATCGTGGTCGGAGGCGGGGACTTGCGTGTGGATCTGCGGCGGCCGACCGGGGCCCCTCGAGGTGTGGTCGGAGACGAGGAAGAAGAGGACGGGGACGAGGTGGATGGAGGGTTCGAGCGCAGGGCGGGTGGCATCGTGGGGGCCCGTGGGCAGAGGGGCGAGGTCGTTTCTGCCGGCGCCCGGCGTGCGGTCACCGGCATTAAGCGACAGGGGGGGGGGCCACGGTCCCGTTCACGGTCGCGTTCTCGCGAGGCAGGCGAGGTCAGCACGAGCGAGGGCGAGGAGGGGGAGTACGAGGAGGGATCTGAGGAGGGCGAGGAGAGGCACCTGCGTGTGGACCACAGGAGAGGGAGGGGCGGTGAGCGGGAGGAGCAAGGGGAAGGGGCGCGGGCGGGCGCTCCCCGCCGCCGCGGGAGCCAGCGGGTCTTGGTGATCGCGGATGAGCGGAAGCGGGTCGTGAGGGAGGCGGCGGCAGAGGAGGAGGAGGAGGGGTATTACGAGGACGACGATGACGGCCAGGTGGCCCAGGTGGACCTGAGGAACGTGCTCTCAGGGACCGCGGTCGGGTTCGGCCCAGGGGGCGGGCGTGACCAGGGGGACATGCGCGGGTCGCCCGCGCGTCGCCGCTCCGCGAGAGCGAACGGGGAAGCGCTCGCGGGCGCCAGGAATGCGACACGTGGCGGCGCCTCGGCGGTGATTTCCATGGACCACGGCAGGGTGGGTGGGCGAGACGGCGGCGGCGGAGGGGCAGCGGGGCAACGGGGTGGCGGCGGGGATGCGGGTGGGCGGGCTGGGGGCGGCGGCATCGGGCTGGGACTCGTCCAGCGCGCATTAAGGACCGCGGTCGGTGATGCAGCGGGGGGGTCATCGGGGGGTGGGGGTGGGGGGGTGGGGGGGGCGGGACTGGTTGGTGGTCAAGGCGCTCGGTTGAGAGGGGAGGGGCCACGAGGGGGGGTTGGGGCCGCAGGAACAAGAGCGGATCAACGGCTCGGCATGGCGGGGCAACCGGTGGCAATGGTGGTGGGTGGGTCGGGACAGAGAGCGTGGGGAGGGGGTCCTGCGGGCATGAGTGCTGGCCCCGGTGGCCCACCATCGGCGATGCTAGCGAACGCGCAGGGCAACCGGCGGTCAGTACCTGAGGGCCTTGGCGGCGGGGCGCCCAGTGGCGGAACCGCGCTCGAGAGGCAATTTGGCTCTGCGGTGGTGGGTCACGAGGGGCGCGGTGCGGGCAGGGCGGGGGTCCACGCGGTTGCTGCGACGACGTCACCGGCCAAGAAGAGGCCCGTCGTTGGTACCGCTGCGGTTGCGGCGGCGGTTGCAGCGGCGGCGGCAGCGACATCATTAGCATCCGCTGGGGGGCGTGTGCGGGAGGATGGTGGCGGGGGCGTCCCTGGTGGCAGTGGTATGGTGTCTCGCGTCGGTCGGGATGGGCCCGCGGCCAGGGGAGCGGAAAGGGTGGCGGAACCTGCGGCAGAGAAGCCCGCCGAGTTTGCAGCGCCGCTGAGCTTTGACGAGATCTTAGCCAAGAAGAAGAAACAGCGACAAGAACAAGGGGACGGGCAGCAGCAGCAGCAGCAGCAACAGGAGTCGCGGCAGCAAGGGGAAGGCGTAGCAAGCACGGGTAGCGCAGGGACCGGCCAAGCGGGCGAGGGAGCAGCGTTGATGGGCAGGGCTTCCCGGAAGCGAGCGGCGGACGATACCCCCGCGGGGGCCCCCAGTAAGCAGCCGGTGCGAGCCGGGAGAGAGGCGGGTGGGGGGGGTGTGGAGCAAGGGGGTGCGCTGGCGTCCGCGACCGGTGGGGTGGGGCGGTCCCAGTTCCGCCCCCCCAAGTCGTTTGAAGAGATCATGGCTGAGAAGCGGATGCGCAGGGGCGTCGAGGGGGGTGCAGGGGGGACCGAGGGGGCTGCTTCAATGGGGGATTTCGCGGGTGAAGACGGGGACTTTGAGTGGACAGAATTCGAAGTCGACGGCGCGGGTGCTAATAATAGGTTCTCAAAGAGCAATCCCGTGGAAGCCTTGGCGCGGCAGGCACAAGTGCCCGGGAAAACGGGCACTGGAGTGGGTGCCTTGGGTGCTGGTAGCAAGCCGGGCTCGACGGCTGCTGCCGCCACCGCACCACCGCCAGCTGTGGCATCGGGAGAGGAGGGGGAGGAGGGGGAGGAGGAGGACGCGGTGGACAACTGGGAGATGTTTGGGGAGCTGGAGGGGGCGGATGAGGAGGGGGCTGGCGGTGGTGGCGAGGGCGACGATGTCGAGGAGGATTTCGAGAAGGAGCTGGCGAACGAGCTGGCGGAGTATTAACTGAAAATGTGACTAGAGATGGGAGTCTTGTCATGGTACTGGCCGTACTGTTCACTGGCCGCGCTGCTCACTGGCCGCGCTGTGCACTGGCCGTGCTGTTCACTGGCCGCGCTGTGCATATTGTTGTGCCGGAGTCGCCGTGGCCATGGGGACGTAATGAGAATCTGCTTGAAAGTCTGCTTGGTTCGAGTCAAGGTACTTGGATGGTGGAGCGCTTGCCTTGGGAGTTCATCGGGCGCCTGCAAAGCCATTTGGGGAGGGCACGCGCGTCTATTTGGGAGCTACCGCTCGTCCAGTCCACCCTTGGGAAAGAATACTGGTCTTGCCCTCGGCGTGGGGCTCGCAGGGTTTCTGCCGCGGTGTATACTTGGGTTCCCTCAGGAAGGGGACATGTGTGGTGCGCCCTGCCTTGGCTTGACGGAGCTGTCTTCATCCCGTTTGTCTGCTCAGGAGGGGGGGTCCCTCCCGATAGCCCACTGGCTGTTGCCCTCTGGCAGTAATGATCCAGTCAATCCGGATCTGATTTCTTGTCTGACGAACCGACGTCACATGTGCAAAACAACGACATTGTGCGTGTTGGCTTGGATACCCCCCGGCCATGTTATCAGAATAATCACATGCCACATGACCATCATGTGCCACATATCATCAGTTGCGGTGTAGTCCTGTGGTGGGCTTCTATTCCTCGCAAAGGCAACGTGTCCCACACGGTTAAAGCTCTGCTCTTACCATCCCAAGCCCGCATGAGGCGCATGACATATGTGTGACGCTGCAGCAAGGCAGCTGTTGGCATCCAATGGAAGCGTGCCAACTGGCGGCGCTCGTCTGGGCTCGGCAGCACCAGATGCGTTTGTATTCAGCGGCGGCGGTGGCAGCAGCTGCTGCCCGGTACATGGCTGAGTAGTAGCCAGGCACGGCAGCAGTGTCGGTCGTGTCACACTCGATGCGGCCACGCAGGAGCAGGCCACGTAGATTGTTTGCACCACGCTGGGCGGCGCACATGCCACATGGCTGTCTGTTTTTTGTGTGTGAGACAAGCAGTCCCTTGCACGAGAGGCATGTTTTGGCGGGAAGCGGCGGCGGATGTCGGGGATTGACATGGGATCCTTCCAGGGTGAGGGCGATAACGACCGGGACATGGTGGAAAGGTCTGGGGATCTGTTCGGGTGTCAGTAGAAGCATGTTGGGGTTTGAAGTGCCTTGAATTGACAGTACTTCCCCCCTCAAAAATGCTCGGTCGGCGTCGGTCTTGGCAAGGCGGGTACCTTGTACGCGTGACATGCTGGAACATGTTGCGCAGAGGGAAGGGTTGAAGGCACGCCAGTTGGCCATGGCATCTTAAGTAAGTAAGTAAGTACTTGCGTGTCATGCGCAAAGGCATGCCATGGCATCTTATAGCTGCCGCCTGGCTCTTTAGCCAGCTTCTGCCTCCAGGAGCCTGGTGATGTTTGTTGTAACCTGATGTGCACCGTGGCTGGGAGCTTGGAAGGTTACTTTTGTCATCAATATCATCTGGGCTGGGAATAGTCGCTACCATTTGTTCGCCACACCCTGCGGAGGATGGAATTTGCGTGCTTAGATATCATTGGCACCACAGTTCGGTTGCCATGCTTTCAAGGCACTGGTTGAACAACTCTTGAAACCGATCGAGAAATGCAGTTGTCATCAGCCAGCTTTTTTGCTAGTGGATACCTGTAAATATAAACAAGTCTTTGAATTTTCACATTATATAAACCCTTTGCCTTCTTTTTTTTTTTCCCCCTCCCCATGCTATCTCGTTCCATCCACCACAGCCCCTTTTGTGTTCGTGAACCGTACAAGGAGATGCATAGTTGTCTCACTTCGTACAACCAGAGCAGGCCAGACATCGGGAGAATCCGGACCATGGTAGCTCGAGCCTACCGCGTTATCTTTTCCGCGTTTTCGAGTCGTTCAGGATGATGAATATGAATGGAGATGAAAAGATGATGGTGTGTGGCACATCTTAGGCACACATGCATGTAGATTCTGATCACATGCATGTAGATGGCTAAATAATGCTTCCTATGCGCATGTGCGCCTAGAATGGGACTCTCCACGTACGGATGATTAATTTAATCATAGCTCCGTGGGGAGCATATGTACGGATGATGCATTAAGAATTTAGCCAAGCTCTGCACTACATGTTCTGATCTGCACTACATGTACTCCCAACGGAAATATCAAGGAGACAACCAGCGCAGGCCAGAAATCGGGAGAATCCGGACCATGCATGGTAGCTCGAGCCTGCCGTTATCTTGTCCGCGTGTTCGAGTCGTTCAGGATGATGAAGATGAATGGTGATGGAAATGTGTATCCTTGTGCATTGAAATTATGGCTGGCTTACGTGTAGAGCGACTAGATGACCTAGACGGTGGGGCCGGAAACAACATGCTTGATCAGGGCGTGTGTTTCGAGCCTAACTGGCCGGGAGTGTCTAGTGGTGAGCACCATTGCTGCGATCGCTCTTCCACCATTTACGAGGAAATATGTTACAATTTAGTTTTATTTTGATGGATGGATGGACAAGGCAATTCGATCTACCGGTTCGATTCTATATCTATTCTATCCCGATTTCTGGCCTGCGCTGGTTGTCTCCTTGATCTAATGCCTCCATCATGGGAGAGTCCCCAACGGGAGCACGAGTCTAATTAACTAATTAATTAATGGGAGAGTCACGGGGTACTTCAACTTTTTGAGTGACCTTTCATCCCTGTTTGATGCACAGCAAGAAGGGCCGGGGCATGGGAGACCCCCTTTCGCTCGTTGCCTTGAGAGGCAGGCCACAGGTATTTTTAAGTGAGACAACTTTAGTTGCTTCACTTTACATGCAGGGAGGCAGGCTGGCCGGGTGAACAGGAAAATAGAAAACATGAATATCATGGCTGCAAAGAGACAACTAGATATCAACGAGACAACCAGCGCAGGCCAGAAACCGGGAGAATCCGGACAATGGTAGCTCGAGCCTGCGCCGTTATCTTGTCCGCGTTTTCGAGTCGTTGACAACTAGATATGGTGAGAAATAGAAATTTCTGGACACAGCGTAAGGAGTTCATATTAGTAAGAAGTTGGAAATAGAGACAGTCGCCCGCCGCTGCCGCGGCTGCTAGACGGGACGGAGGCCAGTGGTTCCGTGATCGGTTCAAACTGTTGGGGAGCATGCTCCGGCCCCGACACCGCCGACGATGTGGAAATCTGCATCGGCCTGGCCTGGGCCGGCTAGGCTTCGTTCGCTCAACATGGGGCACCTACTGGCGCGCTCGAAGGGCCTGCCCGAGCACCGCAAGTCCACTGAAGAGCAGTGCTCTTCAAGGTCCTCGTCCTCACGGCGGTGCTTACATTGGCCCCGAGGCATCAACACTCACGGGCACACTGGCCGCCAAGCTAGACGGCACGGTTTACAGGATGCTCCGAGAGGTCCTGAATGTAGGGTTTTCCACGCGTAGGTCATTATTAGAGTCTTTGTATCAGGGTATGCCTCGCATTTCGGATGAGATTTGAGGCAGCGTAGGATAGCGTTTGTAGGACATCTTGATCGCACCAGCCAGGTAGATACCGCCCTTGGTCTGGCCATCCCCCAGCGGCTTGGCCAACCAGGCCGGCACATCCTGACCTGGCCTGGCCCCATTAGGACACTTCTGAAGTTCCTAGAAAGCTGCGTATTAAACCTGCCACTGAACTACATCCAGATGTTGCTGGCCGACCTAGTGGTCCCAGCTCGATCAGTTTGAACACCGCATTCACGTACTCCCTGTAACGTCATCGTCAAGAATTTTGGACATGGCGGAAGGTGAGAATTCCGAGAAGCTTGCACAGGCGTTTGCGAGAGAAATCCTTGGTCGCGTGGGCCTTCTTGGTGAGATCAGGCTGGCCGGTCGCCCACCAACTTCACCGGCTCATCGCGGGGTAAGGCAGGGGCGCCCCCGGTTCTTCTCACCTTTAAGAACCCGGCGGACAAGACTCTTCAGCAAGCAGTTTCCTTTCTCAGACGCCGCAAGCGGCTCGAGAAGACTCACTTCACCCTTGACGACGACTTGACCCTGGCGCAGCATACAACGGCGACGGGAGCTATGGCCGACCTACCTCCAGCTCCGGCAGATCACCGGCGGCGGGGAAGCCGGTGTACTGGAAGGGGGCGGCCATCTACGTCAGCCACAAGCCCTGGCACGCGGCCCCAGCGACTCCAGACGGCCCAGCTTAGGGGAATACAGCAGTCGTAGTGTAGAATATAGTCAGGCCTAGCCACGTACCGTGGCCTTGTACATGCATGTACGCCTACTACAGGGATTATACCATCTGCAATGCACATGAGCATTATTTAGTCATGTACATGTATGCCCCTGATGTGCCACACACCAGATGATGCCTAGCTTTATTTAGTTATGCTGTGCCCACTCAGAGAGCTACTCTCTGCTGAGACGCCATTAATTAATTAATTAATTAGACTCGTGCTCCCGTTGGGGAGTCACGGAGCATTAACCCCGATGGATGGATGGATGGATGGATGGATGGATGGGTGCATGCAAACAGTCCTACCGGTCTAATCTATCTACATCGGCTACATACTACATCTATCTAACAGCATTCTAACTACAACATCTATCTAGGCAGCCGCACGCTGCCCTAGGGGAGCTATCTGGCGTGCCTCCCACGGGATTGCACACGCGGGCGCTTCCCCACTGGGGGGGGCTCGTTGTCCTCTATGACCTGGCTGGGCCCACTTGGCCTTGTCCATCATCTTCTTCCAAATCACAGAGAGGCCTAGGCCCCCCATGTCCTCTACTAGCTGTTCTTTGAAGGTGCGGGCCTTGCGGCGTCTAACATCACTGGGCCCAGCCCACGTCAGGAGGTGCCGGTCAGGCTGGGCTGGTCGCAGTCCTGCGGGGGGGCCACGTGAGGTGTCTACCTGGTTGGTGCGAGCTAGGTGCCCTACTAGCTGCAGGCGGCGTTGCTTAATGGTGCTGGTGATATAGGGCATGCCCTGGTACAGGTCCTCATTGCGGACATGAGCAGCATATCCTACTCTGAAAATGGAACGCAGCATGCTGGTGACCGCGCCGTCCAGCTTGCGGGCCAGGTCGGCGGTGAGGGTCCACGTCTCGGCCCCATACGTGAGAACAGGAAGGACGAGGACCTTGAACAGGTCCTGTTTCTCGATCTTGCCCAGGGGCTTGCGCCACAGGGCCCGGTACTGGCGTAAAGCGTTCCAGGCGAGGGAGATGCGATGGTCCACATCAACCTCGCAGCTGGGGAGCAGGCTGCCTAGCAGCTTAACGCGGTCCCGATACAGGACTCGAGAGCCGTCTAGGAGATAGAGGGGCGGCGGTGAGTTGGTGAGCCCAACCGCCAGGGCCTCTGTCTTCTTGCTGACCTCAAGCCCCACTGCACGGGCCTCGAGGGCCAGGCAGTCAAGCCATGTCTGCACGTGCTCAGTGTCCTCGAAGAGGGTGGTGTCGTCTGCGTAGATGATGTCCGCCAGCCGAATCTCCGTTTCCGCTCCGCCATGCCAGTAGTGGTTAGCAACCTGCACCCCTGGTTCCCTGCCCACGATGCGGGCAAATCGCTTGCGCGCCTGAATCATTACGTATTCGACAACAATAATGAACAGGTAGGGCGACAGCACGCAGCCCTGCCACGCACCCCTCTGTAAAGGGCATAGTGGCGTGGTCCCGTAAGAAGTGCGCACCGAAGTGGTGGACCCTTCATACAGGTTGCGGAGGACAGCAATCAGGGGGCGGGGGATCCGGAACAACTCGAGGATGTCCCAAAGCGCAGGCCAGAAAACCGAATCGAAGGCTTTGATGAAGTCCACCAGCACAAGGTGCAAAGGTGACTCACCAGGCTGAAGGCGTTGCAGTTCCTCCACCAGTCGGCGAGTAGCGAAGAGCGCCTGTACTGTGTTGCGACCGGAACGGAAGCCGTGCTGAGTCTCGCTGAGGTGACCGTCCAGGGCCGTGCGCAGGCGGTTCAGGATGAGACGCCATGCCCTAGCTTCTGTATAGCCATGCTGATCTTCCACCCCGTGCCAGCCCCCCTTTGCGCTCTGAGAGATCGCGGTGGTGCACGTGCACTTGGTGCATCTAGAGCAGGTGTAGTTTACATCCTACCCTTGCAGGAAGTAGCCCAGAGTGTAGCCATATACCCCTTCTCAGGGATATGTGCTACATATTCTGATTTCTGATTTGGCACGCCGCAAAGGTGAAGACCATTTGCGTTCAGTGCCGGTCCGCGGAAAACGCGATCTGCAAATGAATCCAGGCCGGAATCGAACTGGGGATCTCTCGCACCCACTTTTGCTGACTATAGGACGGACGTCTCCTGATCCTAAGGCATCGCCAGCTGACACCTACAGTCAACCGCAAAAGTTCTCCTTTCCGGCGAGTGATGCAAGCCATTCGGATTTGGTACTAGATAAATCATTCGAGATCTGTGTGTATAGGAGTACTACACACGTGTCCACTCGAGACTTGTTCAGTCTCGACACGTGAGACGGACTGAACACGGCTGGAACCTTCTTGAGAAGGGGGCGTACTCCCTTGGAACGTAGCTATGTTGTCTCTTTGATGTTCCAATACAATTCAATTCAATTCACTCCCTATCTCTTCTTTGGACTGCTATGCAGCCGGAACAAGAAGAGGTGGCAGAAGATTGTCCAGCAGGCTCACACGCCAGCCCGGCCCCTGTGGGCAATGAGCCCCCTCCCCCCAAGCGGAAGGGGCGCTTTGCTGAGAAGTGTAGTTAGTATTTTCCCGACTAGATAGCTTGTCAACGATTGGCTCAAGGCGTATTTTTCTCGTTTTCAGTATCAAATAAAAAAATTGGTTTTTCAATAAGTTACACAGCCATTTCAAGTCACCCAGGTAAAGCTTTCGTGCTGTTCAAAGGCGTATGTCTCATCAAAACACACAAGCAAAACGTCCTAGGACCATAAGGGGAGAGCCCGGTCGTAACACTCGAGCTACGGTTGCTGAAATGTCAGAGTTAACAATCCAGCAACAGCGTTACAAAACAAGACTCGTGAATTTTACGACTTTTCCGCGACTTCGGTACTTTCCGTCAAAAAACGTTGAAGGACATCTTGTCGTACAATACTAAACTTTTACGCCAATAGAAACTCATCTCCAATCATATATCTTGATATATCTTGATGGAGGCATGCCGCTGATTTAAATTCAATCTACCTCTTAATTAATCTCTGAGACAATGTGAATTTGAGAAATGGAGCCAGATTGTCAACGACTTTGATCAGTGTTAGCTTAGTTCGATTACGCGGCTTCGCCCACCTCCATCCACCCATTTGTAGGACATCTTGCTCGCACCAGCCAGGTCGACACCGCCCTTGGTCTGGCCGGTCCCCAGCGGCTCGGCCAACCAGGGCGGCATATTTTGACCTGGCCTGGCCCCAAGAACATTCCTAAAAAGGTAGGGAAACATCAAAGAGACAACCAGCGCACAAAGGTAGGGAAACATGCCATGACCTATATACCCAGATGTTGCTGGACGACCTAGTGGTCCCAGCCCAGTTTGAGTACCGCATCCACTCTCTCTCCCGTCTTTGGACTGCCATGCAGGACAAGACGCGGTGGAAGAAGATTGTCAAGGCGCACACGCCAGCCCCTGTGGGCAAGCCGCCTCCCCCCAAAAGGAGGAGCCGTTTTGATGAGTAGCGTAGATAGGCTTTTCTAGACTAGATGTAGCTTAGAGTTAGGTTAGTTCGATTACGCGGCTTCCTCCACACCACCCATCCAACCTGGAATATGTGCTACATGATCTCCCAACGGAGACATGCTATAATTTAATTTTTTTTAAAATCCACCCATCCAGCAAGGAATATGTGCTACATGATCTCCCAATGGAGTCATGTTATAATTCAATTTTAATTTAATGGAGACAACTCATAGCACCGACGTGACATTCCAGGAACAGGGCATTACTTGTAGATCAGTTGTGTGTGAGGAAAAGCGCGAAATCGCGGAAGCCAATCTAGCAAACATGCATGTCTCGCGTAATCTAGAACCGGCAAGTAGCAAACTCATCGTGAGGATCCAGGCAGGTGAAATTGTTTGGTATGATACTGGATTTGGACACAAAACCTCCTGCATGATTTCCGCAGAATTTCAAATTCCTCACTGGTAGAAAATATTGAGATATCGTGAACAATGGTGATACACATGCACATGCAGAGGTTGGGCTAGCTACAGCAACTTTTGCTGCATACAGTTTTGCTGCATACGGCCACCATGAACTATTCTCACCCACTTGGTGGAGAGGGGAATGTAAAACGGAAGGTGTAACACCATTGACTGCAAAATTCTTTCAAGCGCAATCATGCACTAAACATATAGGCACGACACAAATAGTTCACATATAGCCAACACACATCTGATAACGCGCCTCAACATACTGTCCATCCACATAAGCAAATAAGAAAGACAACGTTACATAGGCCAGGGACAAGACACTAGAACTGCACATACGGTAACGAACCAGACACGGAACAAACTAAAAACTGATTGGACAGCACAAATGAGGCAGAATAAATGCCTAGGAATATGCATGCCTGGATGGCCTACTGGGAAATGTGGCGTGTGAAGATGTATGGGAAAGGTTTTATTGAGACCAAGTCTTTGCTCCGAGATAGCAGTCAATCAATGCTACGTTTATTTTTAAAATTGGCCTTGTCGTTTAAGGGCCATTTGAAAATTCGTCATGTTTTTTAAGGCCTTAAAAGGCATGTTTCATGACTGATAATTTAACGCTCAACCCGGTCGATGGAGGAGACGGTTGAGACGGCAGCAACGATGACAGCCAGAACAACACCCCCGGCAAAGACGGAGCCCAGCAGGTTCTTCAGGGATGGTGTAAGCTCGGCGGCCTGGGCAATCTCAGGGTAGCTGGCCATGGCGACCAGGGCAGCGGAGGTGGCGGCAGCAACGGCCTTCTCGGCGCTGTAGACAACAAGCAGAGATAGGCATAGAGAAGCAAGGACACGTGAGACAAATCCGGTATATTTGTGGAAACCAAAACAGTTGCTTCAGGGGGGGGGGGGGTACAAAGAAACGTGCGGGACACGCATGGGGGATTGGCTTTACGGTGGAAACAAACAAAAAAAACAAAAGCAAAAGTTACTTCTTGTGCTATCCAGTCAAGTACCTGCAGACGGTCACCCGCTTTTGGGCGACGGAGTCCTTCTTGGCCATCACTGCAAGCGGATAACACAGCAACATTCCGGACGCAGGAAAACGGACGACGGCCCAGTCAAAAACGGGAAAGAAAAAACGAAAGACGGGACGTATAAATCCGGGGGAAAGACCTTACAGTCACTCAGCTACACATTTTCTCTTCAGTAACACCTATCATGCTGCCATAAATGGTCCATTCCCCAAGCATCCAGCCTAGACGAGCAACGCACCCAATGGGGTGCCAACGAGGCCCTTGCGAGCGGGCTGAGAGCCACGGAGGCTCTGGGCCTTGCTGACGAACCCGGTGGCCGGGGCAACAACGGCAACAGACATCTGAGCAGCGCAAGCGGCGGCCATTTTTGTGGTTGTTGAGGTTGAATGAACCGGGGGGGAGTTGAATGGAGTCTGGTGATGGTGGAGGTCGCGTTTCACCGCACACGGCCTCTTCTCTCACTTGGCTTCGTTATCTCTTCCTGATTGGTCGAGGGGGAACCGCTCACCTTTTCCCGCACACCCCCGCAAAACCCCACCCGAGGCAATTTCGGGGAGCGCCGCGCCGGGCCGACCCCAACTAGCATCGGCGCGCCTATGAGATGCCAGATCTGCGCAACTGCCCGATTGCGGGCTGCCGGTGGGCGTACACGTGCCCAGGCACGTGCCCAGGGAAGCCGAGGCCGAGCTTCGCCAATCACCACACTTCACCACAGGGGTTTTCCCGAATCCCGGCCCAGATTCATGGTCCCGCAACTCGCAATGCAGTGCAGTGCAGTGCAGTGCGGAACCTCGGGGGCTGCGTGGTGGATGTGTACCAGAAGTTCAAGAAGGCGTCGACGGTTGCCATGACATGCTAAAAATGCAGCATATTGCAGGAATTTTGCACTGGCGCGGAAAAAAAAACAGGTTATGGCGACCTCAGCGTGATACATTGCATTTCGTTC